>PVKV010006556.1:0-28316 GCA_004027835.1 Alouatta palliata
TCTTCCCATGGCCATCCTCCCCCTGCATGTCCTCATGTCATCTTCCCGTGGCTGTCCTCCCCTGCATGTCCTCACGTCATTTTCCCATGGCCATCTTCCCCTGTGTGTCCTTGCATCCTCTTCCCGCGGCCAGCCTCTACCTGCCTGTCCTCACATCATCTTCCAGTGATCGTCCTCCCCCTGCAGGTCCTCACTTTGTCTTCCATCTGTGTGTGTCTATCTGAGGGTCTACATTTCTCCTTTTTATATGGACACTGGATTAGCGTCCACCCTAATGACTTCATTTTAACTTTTATTACCTCTGTAAAGACTCTGTTTCCAAATCAGATCACATCAGGAGACACTGGGGTGAGGACTTCCACATATCTTTAGTGGGGGACACAGCTCAACCCTCCCTTTCCCCCTCGCTCTTCCGCAGCCGGCAGGTGCTTCTGCGTTTCTTCATCTTGGGGCACAGGTCTGTCCCTGGGCTCCACTCTCTCACAGCCACCCTTCCAGACCCCTGAGCACATTGCGAATGCTCCTCCACAGGCCTGCCCTGCCTGCCTGGTGTTGTGGTGGGAGTGCTGAGCCCACAGTGGTGCTCTGGAAATGAGGCTGTAAAACCTTAGTAAACCAAAATGCTCAGGGAATGGATTATTTTAGGTTAATTTTGGAATCAACTTAGACTTCCAAATAACTATTTTTATTTTACCACTGTCAGCATTATTTCTGGAAGAGACAAGTCTACCTTTCTGCCTCAGGAAATCTAGTTTGTTAAATAAAATCGAACTGTCCTTGAATTTTGAAGACCAGCAATGACTGAGTATTTTAGCTCCAAGCATGACTCCTCCCCATGCAGGAGGCAGCTGCAGAAGCCATTGACTGCCTGGGAGGTGTCTATGGGGCAAAGGCAGGCCCCAGGAGGGATGTCCCGAGCCTTGTGTCCCCAGCATTGCTCCCTATCAGCTGTTACTTTCTCCTAAATGTCAAATTCAGAGAAAAATAATTCTGTGACCTAAAGGCCATGGGACCTTGGGACACTAGGTTTATGCAGACAGTGACGGGTAGCTCCCAGGATGGCATCCCATAGTAAATTTTGAGAGCAGATCTATTTTTAGAGTGCAGCTCTCACAGTTATTTGCTGGATTTCGGAAGCGTATCTATCAGCCCATGCTTCCCGAGTGCCTGTCTGGTGGAAGGACATTACTGTGTGGTGCTTGGGGATAACAGAGAAAAGAGAGGGTCTCCCTGGGTCCAGCCCAGCACCACACCGTGGCCCTGCACACACGAGCACTCACAGCCGATCCTTGGAAATTGTCATGATATAGAGAGAAAGTAAGTAAAACCAGTGGATTTTTTCCTTAAGATATTTGACAAAGTGCAAATGTTTTTCACCTCCTCACAGACCTCCCACAGGGTTCTGGAGCAGGGAAGCCTCCTGGACCACATTCAGACAACTCGCCCCGGGCTGACTCTCAGGTAAGGCATTGGAGTTGAGCTCACATGTTACTATTGCTTGCTCTGTGTGCGACACAGTCACATTCAACCCTGCAAAGACCTCAAGGGGCAGATGTTGCTCTCCCACTCCAGCTATGAGGAGACTGAGGCCCAGTGAGGTTCCATGGTGTGCCTGATGTCCCCGGGAGAGTGAGGGTGGAGCTGAGCTCAGCACAGTCTGATGAACTTGCAGGACGGTCCTCCCAGCCCCCAGTTGAATGTGTTCACTGCCCAGTTCAGGCAGCCATCCACCCAAGGTGCTGGACCCAAATGCAAGCTGCTGATTTGAATTCCACAAGTGATGTCTTCAACAGAAAGCCAATTTCAGGAGTCCATGGCTACCAGCAGAGCGCACCCAAAATCAAGAAGGAATGCCAGAATCGGTAAGTCGGAATCTTCCACCCCCGACACTGCCTCATCTCGGGGAATATAAATGACACCCGGAAAACAGTGTCTTCTTTGAGCCTGTCCTTCTATCACCTGGTGCTCTGCCTTGGATAAATAATTTATTCTCCAGCAAAGAGAACCAAATTTGATTTATAAGCCATAGTCCAGATATATAAGACAAACTTCCAAAAAAAATCTGCCTCTATAAATCCTAGCCATCCCAGGGGTGTTTATCATTTTATGCATACGGAGAAAAGAAAAACAGAGGTTTAAGTCTTTCTAATCTGCGTTCACTAGAAAGTGCTTTTGAACTACCGGCATTCAGGGCCCCACAGGGAAGCAGTAATAGCTCCGAGCCACAAATAACCACATTTCCTTCAGAATTTTCTGGTCTCTGCATTTCTTTTGGTCTGTCTTATGCCTCAAACCTTCCTTAGTTTTTTTTGAATTCATCCTTCAAGGACTGGGTTCGATGCCACTCCCATGCCACTCTTGGGCCTTTCAAACTCAAGTTCCACCCTCTTCCTCTTGCCACCCTCTTCCTTTTCCTATGCCCTGCATTCTCACCTGGCCCTCCTCAGACAGAGGGTTTGAGGCCCTGCAGCACTCCACAGTGTGTCCACAGAAGGTTGCATGTCCAGCTCCAGATGGCTCATCTAGAAGACCTGGTGCGACTGGGGACTCTCACTCACCTGCTGAGGTGACAATCACATGGCAGGCAGGAGAAAGAATGGACATTGCTCTAGGGCTCATCGTTCTAGATGGGGAGCGGGGCAAGGAAGAACCAGGACCGTGGAAATAAAAGCTTTTTAATTCTGTGCTTGTTAGACCAGTGGATGATATGGTTTGACTGTGTCCTCACCCAAATCTCATCTTAAACTCCCACGTGTTATAGGAGGGACCTGGTGGGAGGTAATTGAATCATGGGGTCAGGTCTTTCCCAGGTGCTGTTCTGGTGACAGTGAATGAGTCTCACAAGCCTGATGGTTTTAAAAAGAGTTTTCCTGCACAAGCTCTCTTCTCTTATCTGCTGCCATGTGAGATGTTCCTTCTTTCACCTTCTGCCATGATTGTGAGACCTCCTCAGTCATGTGGAACTGTAAGTCCATTAAACCTTTTTCTTTTGTAAATTGTCCAGTCTTGGGTATGTCTATCAGCAGCGTGAAAACGGACTAATTCATACTGGTAGAGTGGGGCGTTGCTGAAAAGATACCTGAAAATGTGAAATCAACTTTGGAACTGGGTAACAGGCAGAGGTTGGAACAGGTTGGAGGGTTCAGATGAAGACAGGAAAATGTGGGAAAGTTTGGAACTTTCTAGAGACTTGTTGAATGGCTTTGACAAAAAACGCTGGTAGTGATATGAGTGATAAGGTCCAGGCTGAGGTGGCGTCAGATAGAGATGAGGAACTTGCTGGGAATTTGAGCAAAAGTGACTCTTGTTATATTTTAGCAGAGACTGGCAGCATTTTGCTCCTGCCTTAGAGCTTTGTGGAACTTTGAACTTTAGTGAGAGGACTTAGGGATCTGGCAGAAGACATTTCTAAGCAGTAAAGCACTCAAGATGTTACTTGGGTGCTGTTAAAAGCATTCAGTTTTTAAAGGGAAACAACATAACAGTTCAGAAAATTTGCAGCCTGATGATGCAGCAGAAAAGAAAAACCCATTTTCTGAGGAGAAATTCAAGCTGGCTACAGAAATTTGTACACATAACAATTTGCCAAATGTTAATCACCAAGGCAATGGGGAAAATGTCTCCAGAGCATGTCAGAGACCTTTGTGGAAACCCCTCCCATCACAGGTCCAGAGGTGGAGGTGTAAGAGGAGAAAATGGTTTAGTGGATTGGGCCCAGAGTCCCCATGCTGTGTGCAGTCTAGGGACTTGGTCTCCTGCGTCCCAGCTGCTCCAGTCATGACTAAAAGGGGCCAAGGTGCAGCTCAGGCTGTGGCTTCAGAAGTTGCAAGTCCCAAGCCTTGGCAGCTTCCATGTGGTGTTGAGCCTGTTGGTGCACAGAAGTCAAGAACTGAGGTTTGGGAACCACTGCCTAGATTTCAGAGGATGTATAGAAACGTCTGGATGTCCGTGCAGAAGTTTGCTATAAGGGTGGGGCCTCATAGGTAACTTCTGCTAGGGTAGTGCAGAAGAGAAATGTGGGGTCAGAGCCCCCACACAGAGTCCCTACTGGGGCAATGTCTAGTGGAGCTGTGAGAAGAGAGCCAGTGTCCTCCAGAGCCCAGGATAGTAGATCCACTCACAGCTTGCACCATTCACCTGGAAAAGCTGCAGACACTCAAGGGCACCCTGTGAAAGCAGCCAGGAGGGAGGTTGTACCCTTGTGGAGGCACAAGGGAAGAGTTGCCTAAGGCCATGGGAACCCACCTCTTGCATCAGAATGACCTGGATGTGAGACATGGAGTCGAAAGAGATCATTTTGGAGCTTTAAGATTTGACTGCCCACTGGATTTCAGACTTGCATGGGGCCTTAGACCCTTAGGTTTGGCAAATTTATCCCATTTGGAATGGCTGTATTTACCCAATGCCTGTACCCCCATTATATCTACAAAGTAACTAACTCGATTTTGATTTTACAGACTCATAGGCAGAAGAGACTTGCCTTGTCTGAGATGAGAATTTGGACTGTGGACTTTTGAGTTAATGCTGAAATGAGTTAAGACTTTGGGGGTCTGTTGGGAAGACATGATTGGATTTGAAACGTGAGGACATGAGCTTTGGGAGGGGTCGGGATGGAATTACATGGTTTGGCTGTGTCCCCATCCAAATCTCATCTTGAATTTCCATGTGTTGTGGGAGGGACCTGGTAAGAGGTAACTGAGTCATCGGGGCAGGTCTTACCTGTGCAGTTCTTGTGATAGTGACTAAGCCTCATGACATCTGATGGTTTTAAAAAGGGAGTTTTCCTGCACAAACTCTCTTCCCTTGTCTGCTGCCATGTGAGACGTGCCTTTCACCTTCCGCCATGATTGTGAGGCCTCCCCAGCCATGTAAAACTGTAAGTCCACTAAACCTTGTTTTTTGTACATTGCCCAGTCTTGGGTATGTCTTTGTCAGCAATGTGAAAACAGACTAATACAGGGGAGTTGGCCACCTTGACCAGCACTCTGTCCGATCTTCACAGTCACTCAGTAGTACACAGACAACTCTGTTTTCCTAATGGGTAAACTGAGGCACAGGGAGGCAAATGAAACCTTCCCAGCAGTACACAGCCAGCGGCTGACTGGCAGAAATGCGAAGCCAAAAGCTATGACTCCATGGCTCCTGCTAGCAGTCAGCAGGCCTTCTGCTCCAGCACTGGTTAAGTGGGATGATTCGGATGGCCTGACAGATCATGGAGAGTGGTTAACAGTGCGAGGGAGGAATGAGGAGGACTGAGGCTTTCGACCCTGAATGGGATGATGATGGAGCAGGCGGCAGGGGTGGCTGGTGGTGGAGTGCGGGTGCTTAGAAGGTCCTTACTGCTTTCCAGGCTCTCCCTCAGGCCTCAGCTCTGCTCCTCCCCAACAAAGCACAACTAGAAGGAGACAGATGCTCATCTTCTCCAGAAGTGATTGAGATTTTGTACTGACATAACAGGACCACAGTGCAAAGATATACAAGGAGGTTGATGGAAAGCAAGGTGCAGACACGTGGAAGAGACAGGCAAGGGTCATGTAGTTTACCTGCACGCCACCCCACCTATGCTCCCCAGGAAGGAGGCCTACCCTCACCTGTCCCCATGTTTTTGCCATGAGATTGGGTCCGATCCCTTGGCTTTGATCACAAGTCCTGGCAGCCATCTTCTCCAGAAGGAGAGGGGACAGAGAGATAGAAGAGAGGAAGGACGAAAAAAAGATATCAGCTCCCACCAGGTCCCGCTGTGGCAGCCAAGGGCCCAGCCGTGTAGCTGTAGGAGACAGCAGTCTTGTCTCCCGGCATTGGGGGACTGTGTGAACAGATGGGAGCTGATGAGGCTGCCTGTAGTGGTGGGCATGCACCAGCTCCCAGCCCCCTGGTAAGGTCCCCAGGGACAGCTATTCCCAGTGTTTTGCAGAGCTGGGTAGACAAGGCTGTCAGTGCTCATCTCCACCCAGCACCGTGTTCCTTCCCTATGACCATGTCTTTGCTCACAGGGTATTCCTGAAGCACTGAGGACAGGCGGAAGCACCTGGCACTGCCCCTGCTCTTAAGGATCACCTGTGTCCACTGCAAGAGAAAGTCCAGGACTTGCAAAGTGAGAGAGGGAATGGTAGACACCTGCGGCTGGCTAGGTAGAGGAGGAGACGGCTGCTGGACACGCCTGAGCCGGCTCCATCCTCCAGCAAAGAACAAATTGCAGAATAAGGGCCACGCGCTGGCCCCTGCAGTGAGCCTCTTAGGCAGTAGGGGGCAGCGCAGGGAATGGAAATGCCGCTGTTCAAGACGGAAGTGAAATTCATCTAGGGGAGCCCTGTCCTCCGGCCACTCCTCCTCATGTTCCCCATGCAGTGCAGGTGTTTTCCAGCCTTTGGATGACCTGAAGCCCTTGTTTATGTTTGCCAACTTGTTTACAGTCTGTTTTCCCACACACAGCAGGAGGGCAGGGTCTTGGTCAGCCGTACCTGGAGTTATCCCACAGCCCGCCAGAGTAGTCCCGCAGCAAGGTCTGCAGAATGATCTGGGTGACTTGCGGGTTCATTGTGGACTTTGCCTGCCTGCCGCTGTTCACAAAGAGTCAGTGACTTGGATTTAGAAAGATCAACCCCTAGGCTGGATGCTTGGCTCAGTCTACACCCAGCCCTGACCTGTCCCTGTCCCTGTCCCCTCTCAGAGTCTGAGCAGCTCATACAGCTGCCCTGGGCCCTGTCTAACCAGATCCGTGGTGGTCACCTGACTTTCTCCCTGGGCAGGGAAGAAGACCAGATGTCTGGAGAGCTGAAAAGCGTGACCCCAGGCAGCCTCCTTCTCTGACCTGGGCTGCACCTTTCCATTGGCTTGAAACTGTCCCAGCGCCTGGTGCATGGGGGCCACCAGGATGGGCTCCTTCCCACCTCTCCTTCACAATAAACCTTGCACAGTGCACCTCCACACCTCTGGTCCCGCTGTCCCCTTGCGATTGTCCTCCCCTTCTTGTGCTTGCCTGTACAGCTCCTATCTATTACCCATCTATAAACACAGTGACTGGCTATGACGATTGCATGGCTCCTCCCGTCTCTGACATTCTACGAACGCTCAATCCCACATTGGAAGGGCACCCAGTTTGCCAGAGTCTGCTAACCAGAGCTGCCACGTGGGCGTTCTGCTCACTGCAGTCAACCGGACAAGTGTGCTGACATTTCACTCTTCAGCGAGCTGTGAAAGTGTTCGCTTGTCCCCAAGTTCTTATTAGGTAGTGAGGCTACCCAGGCCTGTTCCAATCATGAGAATCTGTTCTGCTTCAGCCCATGCAACACAGCTCTGCTCTCTGCTGCAGCATGGCTATCTTTACTGATTGGCCCGCTGTGACCCTTCTGCTCGGGCCATTCTCATCAGAGCCAGGTACAAATTCTGGCCTCTGCCTCACTGGCTTCTCTGAATTTAAGCTGGCCCCTGAGTCTGCTTGTGACTCCCCTGCAGCTGGGCTACTCACAAAGGCCAGACGCTTCCTCGAAAGGAGGTCTGAGTGTCCTCCCCGGCCTGGAAGGTGGAGCTACATAGACCCTTTCCGTGAGCTGGCAGAAAGGCAATGAAAGCATTGTTTGCCAGCTGTGTGGTTCGCACCCCTCTTCTCCAAGAGGAAGCAAATATTTTGAGGAGGTGACTTCACAGGGAAGGCACATGAGTCGGCAGCTCTGTTTTCCAGACTCCTCGAGGTGAAGGCAGAGTGCGGGGTAAAGGCCAGCACCGTCATATTAATGGATGCCGCGCTGCCTCAGGCCCGCTGTCATCTGTGCCTGTGCTTTGCAGAAGTCCAATTAAGGCTGAATTATAGTAATCAATAGAGCAGCAGGATTTGATCCAAACAAAGAACACATGGCCCTGCTCCACCGAGAGGAATTGATGAACGGGAGATGTGCCAGCGTCATTGGAGGCCATGCTTGCAGGCGAGGCTGCTGGCTCTCCCGAGTCTGGGATGACTTTGAAGGCACGTTCCACGCTGACAGAAATCCAGCAGGCACGGTGTAAACCAGAGCGCTTAGGCCTTCGCTCCAGGGAGGGTTGGGAAGGCAGCTTCTGGTCAAAAGCAGGCCCATGCAATAGGGAGAGTGTGGCCTTGGGATCAGACACCCAGGGCTCAAGAGGCTGGCGGGGGGACATCAGGCCAGGTTTCCCTTTCTGAGCTTCGCGGTCCTCACATGCAGAACACCTGCTCTCAGGACTATTGTGAGATCTCAGCAATTGCCTTGAAACTGTCCCAGTCCCTGGTGCATGGGGGCCACCTGGACGTGCTCCTTCCCACCTTTCCTTCATAATAACTCCTTGCACAGTGCACCTCCATGCCTCTAGTCCTGCTGTCTCCCTTTCCATTGCCCTCTCCTTGTGCTTGCCTGTAGAACTCTTATCCATTAGTCAACAGTGAGCACAAGCCCTCCCCTCCAGGCTGCCTTCCCAGGTTACCCCAGCCAGGCATAGACCGGGCTCCTCCAGGACTCCTGTGTGTGCTCACAGAGCACTCTAGCTCCCTCCCTTTGAGATAAAGTCCATTTCTTGTTCTCACACCTGGGCTCAGCAGACAGAGCCTGTGCCACCATGGACAGCTCAGTTCTGCAGGTTTTCTGGCCTCTGGTGGTCAGAGGGAAGAAGAGGGCTTCCCAAGGCCCTGTGAGGTCCCCCTCACAGCCACCAGCACCTGTGTCTCGCTGTCTCACTCAGGGCAACCTGCTGACAGTGTGCATGTCTCCCCCACTGCTAGAACCATATAGTACCTTTGTGAGGGCTGCAGGGGATCATAGCCCTGATGGGTGCTGCTTATGTGTGTGCGGCCTAAATCATGATGTTTCTGAAGCATCTGGGAAGAGGCAGAAGAGAGAATGAGAGCCGAGTGAAAGGGGAAGCCCCTTCTAAAACCATCAGATCTCATGAAAACCAACTATCACGAGAACAGCATGGAGGTAACTGCACCCGTGACTCAATTATCTCCACCTGGTCCCTCCCAGGACATGGGGGATTATAGGAACTACAATTCAAGATGAGGTTTGGGTGGGGACACAGCCCAACAATACCATATACATTCTTTCCGTGATAGGGAGCTCACTGTCCACCCATGAGTCCTTTAGGCACAGAAAAGAGGAAGAGAGAAGAGAGTAGAGCCTTCGAGGAAGGAGCATTCTCCAGATGAGAGAAGGATAAATTACTGTGTCATTTTCTCCCCTAAAGGAAAGTGTATTCATCAGGACTCACAAAGAAAAGCTGTAAAAAATCAACTGGGATTACTTTAAACTAAAAAAGAATACATATCATTCCTCTTAACTAAAAAGTCCAAGAAAGGGCTTTCAGGCAAGGCTGAATCCAGGGGCTCCAAGAAGCTAATCAGGACTCAATCATATGTTCACTTTTCTTAATTGGGATTACTAAGGGGCTAGGATATGAACAATCTCCCAGTTCATATCCTAGCCATTTAGTAATCCCAATTAAGAAAAGTCACCTTGCTCAGGGCAGTCAACTGTCCTGCAAATGAATGTCATTGTTCTGGCTGAGGGGCCTTGGGTTGCTTACTGCCTCTGAGCCAATCACTGTGTCCTGGAGAATGAAATGCAGATTCTGCACCCACCCCCACATCCAGAAGGTTGGTCAGCCTCTCGCACTCCACACCGACTGACAGAAAAAATAGTATCTTATTTCCATAAGGTGGGAATACTAGATGCTGGGCAGGAGAAAGCAACAGAGATCCACTAAGCGAGAAGAAGAATTAGAGTGAGAGTTGTTTCGACTGCATGGGGACCCTCTGCCCCTCCCTGTCCTCCCTCAGGACCGCTGTCCTGCAGAAATATGTTAAAATGAAGACCACCCGTGGGGAAGAAGCATCACCCACATCTGTGCCATGCCCCCTCGAGGACTGGCAGAGAGCCAGTGGTGAGGGCACGGGGTGGGGGCAGAGCCTGTGATCATCCCCTTGTTGACACAGGGGCTTGATTCCTCCTACCCCGCCCCAGGCCAATGGGATGGCTGCCTTCCTGGACTTTCGAGCACCTAGCGTCCACACTGCCCACCAGCCTCACTCCACTGCCCTGGGTGCTCTGTGATCCATGCAAAAGCCTGCACCCTTCTTGGCTGGGCTGATGTTTTCTTCACATGGCCTTCGTCACGCTCAACCTTGTGGCTGGGCACAAAGTAGGTCCCCCTGCTCCCTCCTCTTATGAAGGTTCTCAGCCACGTGGCGGAATGTCGGGGGCAGGAATGCTCCAGTGGGTGGGTGGAGTCAATGCCACAGGGTGAGTGGAGGCTTGGAGGCAGCTGGAAATTGCCCTGAGGCGCTGGGCGTGGGCCCTTTTCCCAAACAGCAGGGAGAAGTTAGGGCAGAATGAAGAATAGCCCTAGGACCCAGGGGACAGCAGAGAGAGAGAGAGAGAGAGGGTGAAGGAGCCAGAAAGGGAAGGAGAGAGAAGACTGTGAGCTCAGGTCCTGAAAACTCCACAGTAGAGAAAGCTTACTCTAAAGGTGGCATTAGAGTTCTATATCCAAGGGAATCCTAGAGTCAATCCCACTTTAAGCCTAGGATTTTGCATAAAGCAAACTATTCTTCCTTTTCTTTTGTTGACTCTTCTTTTCTTTGTAAACCTTTCCTTTGTAAACCTCCTTAGAATGGTGTAAACAGATCTTTGGGTAATTAGGGCCCCACGTGAGTGCTGGTCCTCCACTGCCTTGTCTTTGGCGATTCTCAGGGTGAAGTGTCCTTAGAAACAGCACACTGCAGGGCTGGAGAGAATACCTGGAGTAAAAATACGGTCCAGAGAGAACTCCCTACTCATGACCCTCGCTCAGTGTTCGGGGTCTGGGCGAAGGCTCCCTGGCCACTGTGAGCTGGCGAGCAATGGCTCCTTCCCAGCCTCACAGGGGATGGAACATACAGCTTCTCTGTTGACTCCTGAACAAGCTGTGCCACAGCACCATTTCTCTAAGGCAAAAACAGTATGGAAACTTTTCTATCGATGATTAAACACACACCTTGACCTCCCAAAGTGCTGGGATTACAGGTGTGAGCCACCGCGCCTGGCCACTAATGGTACCTTTAGGGAAGATGAAATAAATGAACAAATCCTACTTTTACCCTGCAATAAAGGTCAGCCTTTATAGACCTGTTCACTAGCTAAGAGCTCGGCAGTCCTTGGGGAAAGTTTGGCCAGCTGCCTTGCTATGCTGTCCTGTCAGCCCCACCGAGGGAGGCTGGGTATCAATCCTGTTGGCTGGTGGACAGGTGCTGTTCCTCAAGCCTCTTCCCTGTGGGGTCCTCAGGAAATTAGCCAAGCTAGGTTTCTGGGCAGGAGTTCTGGCTTAGCTAAGATAGTCATTTGCCTTTCTGTGGGCATGTGAGTGGAGATTTCAAAAATTGTTCAGTCCTCAACCTGTCGTAAAATCTGCTGTCTTCAGTTTCTTGGAGAAGTGTGTGTGTGTGTGTGTGCACGCGCACACGCATGCATGCCTGTGTGTATGCGTGTATGTATATATGTATATGTGTTTGCATATATGTGTGTGTATAAATGTATTTCATGTATATATGTTTATATGTATATATGCATGTTTATATATGTATGTATGTATGTATATATATTTACATATATATGCTTGTGTATACATGTATGTATGCATGTATTCAAAGAGATTTTCAAAGTTCAAGCAGTAATAGAGTAAAAATAGCAGGCCCATCACAGTTGTAGGTGTCTATATTTCACCAAGCACGAGCACATCTGTGGTCCCCTTTGTTCCTTAGAGTTTAGCTAAGCCAGGGATTGCCAATCTCACCTCCTGGACAGGAAACTAAGGTGAAGAGAGATGAAGAACTTACCTGAGGCCACCCAGTACGCTACTGATAAAACTAAGACCCAGTCTCAGACCCCTGCTTCCTAGCCCCGTGAGCTTTATATCAACTTTAGAAATTGAGTTTGGTTACTGGGAATGATAGGACTTCAGGAGTGAGATATTATCTCTAAAGTGTATTTTTGACACTGATAAATAATCAGTCTCTCAGTGTAAACTGTAAATAATACATCCCAGTTCTTGCAATCTTGTCAATTTCAAACAAATAATAAAACAAATGCAATCAAAATGATCAACACGCTTAAATGAATTGGGATACAAAGTGACAGGTGTGGTTCCTAAAAAAGTCTGTTCTCCTTACACCCCAAAATACAGCCTCCCCCTCCCCTGTTCTTGGGGAATACCATTCTCATCACAGTTTTTCTTTTCTTTTTTTTTTCATTCATTCATTCATTCTTTCTTTCTTTCTTTAAGATGGAGTCTTGCTTTGTCACCAGGCTGGAGTGCAGTGGCGCAATGTCACCTCACTGCAACCTCCACCTTCCAGGGTCAATCGATTCTCCTGCCTCAGCCTCCAGAGTAACTGGGACTACAGGCACCTGCCACTACGTCCAACTAATTTTTGTATTTTTAGTAGAGAGGGGGTTTCACCATGTTGGCCAGGATGGTCTTGATCTCTTGACCTCGTGATTCACCCACCTCAGCCTCCCAGAGTGCTGGGATTACAGGGGTGAGCCACCGCGCCCAGCCACAGTTTTTATTTTCAGTAAGTTTCAATGGTTTGAAAGCCATGGGGGTAAAAGGTCACAAATACAGTGAAAACTCTCTCATTCTCTTCCCTAGTCACCACACACATAGTGTCTGTCCCAGGAAGTAACCAATGTCACCTGTTTCAAGTGTCCTAGCAGAGAAAATAGATATGCATGCAAACAGATGTCTTTGGACCGCTTTTGCGTAGCAAGTGTTCGAACACTGCTATTCTGTCTGTTCTGCACTCGTCTGTCTTCACTCACCATCTCTTGGACACTACTCCCTGGCAGGACATAGCGGGCTCTGTATTCCTCCTGGTGGTTGTGTGTGCCCCAACGCTGCGCATTTGTGCCATTTCCAGTCTGTCGCTGCTATTATATAAGCAGTGTTTCAGTGAATCACTTTGTGCATAGGCCATTGTGCTATTATTCTTAGAAGTGGAATAATCAAGACACATGATGCATGCATTTATAATTTTGGTAGATATAGACAAATTACCCTCTGCACACCCAGGTCACCAGTTAGTCCCCATCCCCCTTGACTGCACTTGTTGTAAATCTCACTGCTAGATGCCAGCTGTCATCTTTGTAAAGCCCGAGCAAGGCGGATGGCCGCATCATTTCAGCCCTTGAGAAACCATGGAAGATGATGGTTGGTAACCTCACTCATGTCACCAGTGACCTTCAGGTTGCTAAATCCAGAGGCATTTTCAGTTCTGGTCTTGCTGGCCCTCAGCAGCCCTTGGCACTGCAGACCACTCCTTCCTGTTTGATTTCCCTCTATTTCTCTTTCTGATATGTTCCGTTTCCTTTGCAGTTTATTTTCCACTTCCCAGCTATGAAGTGACGGTTTTCAACCTTAGCTGCTCATTAGAATCTCCTGGGAAGCAGTTACAATTTCAGATGTGGGGGTCACATCCCAGACCAATTCAATGATAAAATCATAACGTCTGTACCTAGAACCCAGGCATCAGCTGTCTACAAGATAAATGGAGAATGATTTCATCGAGTAATGGACTTCACAGGGATGAATCCATTTCTGTTCTCTTATCATTGTATCGTCTCTCAAGAAAGCTACATGCGTGTGCACGGCTTCGATCACCATCTGCACACAGAGGGCTTCCGAATGTACACCTTCATTCCAGGACCTTCCTTCACGCTCCATGCCTGAGAAGGGACCTAACTTAGCATCTCCCTCATAGACGTCCCAAACTCAGTGGTCCAAAACAAGCTCATGACCTTCACCCCACAACCCTGATATTCTGCTATGTTTCTATTTCCGTGAATGGTGCCACCACCCTTCACTCAGTGGTACAGTCTAGAAGCCTGAGGACCACCCCACCCCGCCCATGACACCACTTCTTCCCTCCCCGAGTCACCACTGTCTCCGCCACCCTGCAGCATCCTGGCTGGTCCATCTGCTGACACTCGGCGCCCCCTTCAGTCTCTGTATCACATTGCAGCTGGAGCGATCACTTCCAAACACACGTGTCTATAGCATCCCTCCTTACTCTGTTGCAAACCCTCCAAAGGCTCTCCCCCGACCGTGGGAGGGAGACACACCAGCTGTCCTACAAGGTCATCCTTGACCGGGCTCTTTTCTTCCTCCCCAGGTTCCTCTCAGACCATGTTTCCCATCAGACGCTTTTCCACAGCCACCCAACCTTTTCTCGCCTTCAGCATGTCTTACTCCTCTTCCCACACGTCGGCCTTGCGGGTGCTCTTCCTGCTCCCCTTCTTTTTTCTCACCTTTTGACCTATTTGGCCTCCTCCAGTCTCACAGATGTCACAGGTGTCAGCACGAGGGTTTCTGCCAAGAGGAAGCTTTCTCGGGTCTTGAAGACTGGACATCTCCCTCTGGTGATCGCCCAACCCAGGACCTGTGTTATCTTCCCTCTACGGTAGTTCCAAGTTTACAATTCTACATTGTCTTCTGTAATCCCTTGATTCATGCCTGTTTGCCTTGGAACCAGAAACTCCATGAAGGCAGAAGTAGCGTCTCCTTGCCGTTCTATTCTGCCTGCATGCTAATACATGTAAAAAGGATAAATGAACGGCAGGAATGATGGCTTCTCATTTTATAATTTGGGAGATGGCAGTGGGGAATGAATGAGCTTGCCACTGATCACCAGACGAATTCAGAATGGTCTCAGACTGCCTTTAGTTCAGAAAGAAGATCCCAGGAGCAGCTCAGGCCTGTGACCCTGCGGGGGACGGTTTCCCTTTTACCATCTTTAGGCTGAGCCGGTTGGCAGCGCCTTCAGAATGAGAGTTATCAATGAAAATCATTCATGTTTAATAACTTCTAACAGCACTACATAAATACTAGAAAAAAATATGGGGAAGTGTTTACAGTAGCTGCATCTCATAAGGGAGATTTATAGGACTGTTAAAAATTATTAGACCTCTTCTGTGACAGAGCGGCTTTCACAGGCTGTCCTGAGCAACTGCATATCCTGATTCTGCAGAATGTTTATTTTCATGTTTTCAAAATACTGTATTTCTTCCACCATTAAATTTTATCTCAGCGGCGTTGTTTTAAAGCACGAGTTTCCCCAACTCTCTGATCTTGTAACTCAGCTCCAAAATATGTTGCTCCAGAAACCCTCTGGAGACCGTAAGAGGCCAGGGCATGGCTGCGGGGACCGCGCTGAATAATACATGAAGTTTCTGAGGATTTCAGGGACATAAACTCTGTGTCAGGGCTGCAGAACTGCTGGCTGGCCATTGGCTGGGCCTCCCTGGCAGAGGGAGGTAGAGTTTCTATCTAACTATAAGCACGAGACCAAGGAAGGAGCAGAGGGAACCAAGGTCTCACTGGGTTCTGAGCCCAGCTTAGTTGTGGAGGCACGGACCTGCTTGTCACTTTTACTTCTGTGACATATGCCGCCCCACCATGTGTAGAATATGCAAGAGAAACTTTCTGGAGAATTAACTGTGCCTTGGCTGGGCGCAGTGGCTCACGCCTGTAATCCTAGCTACTCGGGAGGCTGAGGCAGGAGAATCACTTAAATCTAGGAGGCAAAGGTTGCAATGAGCTGAGATTTTGTCAGTGTGCTCCAGCCTGGGCAACAGAATGAGACTCTGTCTCAAAACAAAATAAAATAAATAAATAAATAAATAAATGTGCCAATTGCCCACACACCCCGGCAGCCCCCAGCATTGCTGAGGGCAGATGGTGCCTCCCTCCTTGACATGTTGACCTCATGACAGAAGCAAAAGCTGTTGAGGCAAAAGAAGACATCAGACATCCATGTGTGGTGACATGATGCTGTTTCTGGTCCACACCCCACTACACAGAGGAGGCCACTTGAACCTTGTCTAATGAAGGTTGTCTGTGATGTTATAAACATTATAAAATGTGTCCAAGAAGGAGTTTTGAGAACTCTGTCACCAGAATTTATTTACTTATTTATTATTATTTTTAGACAAGAGTTTTGCTTTGTAACCCAGGCTGGAGTGCAGTGGTGCAATTACAGCTCACTGTAGCCTTGACCCCCCAGGCTCAAGAAATCCTCCCGCTTCAGCCTCCCAAATAGGACTATAGGCTTGAACCCCCACATCTGGCTAATTTTTTTTTTATTTTGTAGAAATAGGGTCTTGCTATGTTGCCAGTGCTGGTCTTGAACTCCTGGGCTCAAGTGATCTGCCCACTTCAGCCTTCCAAAGTGCTGGGATTATAGGCATGAGCCACCATGCTCAGCCTGTCACCAGGATTTAACATCAATTTAGCTGCCGTTAAAGTTCCCCGGCTTTTCCTCCCCTAGGCCTTGGTTCCAGCTGTTTCTCCTGCCTGGAATTCTTCCTTCTCAGCCCACTTGCAGAAAGCCAGCAACACGCCGCTCCCACCACTGATTAGCAGTGACTCCTCCCCAAGGTGGGGGGACCTTTGTGGCTTCCTGAGCAGGTCTTGTGCTCTGTCCCTGCGTGCCCGGCCTCTGGATACCTCTCAGGCACAGCCCTGCTGTCTAGAAGGTGAGCTTCCCTGATGCAGGTGTGTTCAGGAACGAGGCTGGTCAGGTGAGCAAAGCGTGCAGAGGTGGTGACTGCACGAGTCGGGGGCTCCTGTTTCATCCGGTCTCTGCCACCAGGAGGGAATGTGAGCTCCACAGGGCCACATTTTGAGTTTTCCAGAAGTATGGATTTCTATGGGAACTCTTCTGATTTTTTTCAAGATTGCAAAATTCTAGAGTTCAAGTAAAATACGTGTAGCTGGTGACCAGCAGGTACCAGACAGCTGGTGTAAACCTCACTTCTTATCCTCCTAGGCACTTCTAATGTTCCCGTGTCCTTTCCCTAAGAGGCTCAGGGAACCCCAAAGTCGAGTGGAGACACAGGGGAGAACTGAGGAGGAGGAGATGGACCAAGAGGGTCAGGGAGGTGGGGATGAACAGTGACATTCATTCTGTGGTTCCATGGGCTCTTCAATGTCTTGACCTCTATGGGTCTCTCTCAGCCCTCTCCCTTGCTCCAAGGATCAATTGATTATGCTACTTAGGAATCCTTCCTGCTGTAGAGAAGGAGCTGGAAAGGAACAGAATAGAGAAGCTCCTGTCCTCTGCACCAGGAGAGGCACTGGACTGGGGACCAGAAGTCCAGGGCTTGGAGCCTCTGGAGGGCTCCACTCCCCATTTCCCTAATGAGAAGGTGACACTCGGTTGCCAAGCCCAGTGCAGAAGCTTCAATGAGCTGCACCTGTGCGGGGCAGCGCCTCTGCCCGCTGGCTCCAAGCGTCGGGGAGCACCCTGGGGTATCCAGGCATCCAGCTCCACGAATTAATTAAACCCCAGGCAGAAAGGGATGCTAATCATAATTCACACAGCCTCATCAGGGCCTGGCTCCTCAATGGTAAATCAAGATGAAGAAAATGGTTTATTCAGGGTAATCCTAGTTAAACCAGACAAATTTTCTCCATATCCTACTGGCCCCATTTACAGAGGAAGGGAATGTGACTGGAATTGCTGAGGGGTAGTCTGTTCCCCAGAAGCCTGCACTGAGAGGGGCCGAGAGTCCCGCCTGCAGCACCGCGGAGCTGTGTCGGGGCCCCTCTGCTTTCATCCCTACGGATCAAGACCCCTCTGGACCACTTAGCGGAGCCTGCAGGCCAGGGAGGACTGGGTGGAGCACTCACCCTCACCAGCATCAATGCCAGGAACCAGCAGGGGTGGCAGGGGTGTGGCGGGGCTGGGAAAGGGGTTGTTGGTTGCAAGGAGCTGGGAGAGTCTAGAAACTGGTTCCCTGCAAGGGGGCCAGAGCTCCCCTCTTCTGAGACAGAAGATCCTGATTCTCTGAGGACATCCAGGGCTGTCCCAGCTTTGGATGAATCTGAAAGGAAGGGGAGAGTCCACTTCTGTGAGCACAGGGATACCCTAGACCCTACAGTTTCCCCTCTGAGCAGCTAGAGCAGTGGGTTCACAGTCAAGTCCTTCCTCTCTTTTTGTGTTCAAGGGGCTCTCCAGACCCTGTCAGACGCACACCTCTGATGTCATCTCCTTCCGCTCCACCATCTGCTCCAGCCCCATAGGACAGTGTGTGTGCGCGTGCATGTGCCTTGTGTGTGTGTGTGCATGTGTGTGCATGTGTGGGTGTGTGACTGTCTATACATTTGCATGCATGTGCACATGTGTGTGCATGTGTGTATATGTGTGTGCCTAAGTGTGTGCATTGTATGTTATGTGCATGTGTGTATGTGTGCAAGTGCGTGCATGTATGTGTGTGAGCGTGTGTTTACTGTTTTTCAGCCATGCCAGTCTTGAGACAGCTGTGCCGGCATTTGGGCCAGGACTCACTGTTTCCCGGATCCACAGCTGGCTTCTTCACATTGATTCAGGTCTATGTTCAGAGGTCCCCTCTGCAGAGAGGCCCTCTCCATGACCCACACACTCTTACCTACATCCCCCTGTTTTATCATGCCTTCCACAGACTGATTCCAACCTGAAATTAGGATTTTCTACTTGTCTGTCTTCATGGCAGCAGGGACTTCATGTCTTGGTAAAGTATAAAATCCCCAGTGTCTGGCTTAATGCCTGGCATTTAGATAGCTGTCGGATAGAGATGTGACCACTGCCAGGCATGTGTGGCTTCAGAGCAGTGAGTCCCCTGGTGTAAGCTCAGGAGAGAAGTGCCTCCTTCTGCAGGTGAAAGTTTGATTCCTACACTTCTGTAAGATGGGTACTGTCCACCCAGCCGGGGCTTCTCCTAATTCAGGATCAGCTCAAGTGCCACACCCCTCGTGCAGCCTTCCGTGATTTCTCTGCCTCCCTCCTAGGACTCATTCTCCACCGCTTCCACAGCCTCTTGCTGTATCTCACTATAATGCCTCTTGCTCCGTGCCATGTGCCTGTGCACTCATCCCTGCTTTGATGCCCCTCCCACCCCTCTGACACTCAGCTCAGACTCAGGAACAGGTGCTCAGGAGGGGGTTGGGAAGCCAAGTGCTAGAGGTAGCTGTGAGAGGGCCCAAGAAAGTCCATTCCTTATTTGAAGATGGCCACAGTGTGAGTGCCTCAATTAGATACTGTTCCTACGTGTCTTCACGTAGGAGGGGAGGAGACACGTGTCTTCAGGGAGGAGAGCAGGGCACAAAAGGCTTGGGGACATTTTTGAACCTTACAGCTTAGGAGTTCTCCTGTTTTGTCTTCTGGGTTTTTCTGCATCTGAGCTATCCCTGGTCCTGGTTTCCAGTCCTGCTGCTCCAGACGGGGCATTGCTTTTACTCAAGACCTTTTGTTCTATTGAAATTTCCCTGTCCCACATCCTACTGTTCTGTAAGTCCAC
Organism: Alouatta palliata; assembly: GCA_004027835.1. NCBI lineage: Eukaryota > Metazoa > Chordata > Mammalia > Primates > Atelidae > Alouatta > Alouatta palliata. The sequence goes on from PVKV010006556.1 coordinate 19,320, forward strand.
TGCATTCTCAGAAAGTTCTTTGAGACAGAGCACTGGGGAGATGACCATGCCTGGTGGTGGAGGGGCTGGGGCCACGCTTTCACAGAGAGACCTTCTGGAATTGACCTTAAACATGGAAACTTCGGGCATACACTCATTGGACATACCTGGCAGTGCTTGTGGGGGGCCTATGGAGAGACTTGGAGTGCAGTGAGGAATGGTCACTGTGGGGAGAGCCCACGGGCATGCCAGCTATTTGTGAGAGCCTCACAGGGGACAAGTCGCAATGCTATCCATCAGAGAGTTTACAACTCTCTGTCGTGACCTTCTATTCTTCCTGCCGCCTGGTCTCTGGAGATCTGGAAAGGGTGCTGTTTACTGGCCAAGCCAGATGAAAATGCATATAGAGCACCTTCCTCTCCTCAGTACTGGCAGGAACTGTACTAGTTCATTCTCCCACTGCTATAAAGAAATACCTGATAAAGGGTAATTTATGAGAAAAGAAGTTTAATGGGCTCACGATTCTGCAGGCTGTACAGGAAGCATGATGCTGGTATCTGCTCAGCTTCTAGGGGAGCCTCAGGAAACTCACAATCATGGTGGAAGGTGATGGGGAGCCAGCACTTCGCATGGCTGGAGCAGCAGGAAGGGAGAGACGGGGAAGTGTCACACATTTTTAAACAACCAGATCTCACGATCACTCACTCACTGTCACGAGAACACCATCAAGGGGACGGTGGGAAACCATTTATGGAGGACCACCCCCATGATCCAATGACCTGCCACTGGACCCCCACCTCCAACACCAAGGATCCCAATTCGACATGAGATTTGATGAGGACACAGATACAAACCTTGTCAGGAGCCGTTTGGAAGGACCAAACGAAGACTCACTTTACCATGAAATGTACGATTTGGGTGTAGGGACTACGCTTTTCTCATTACCCTGGAAGCTGAACCCAGTTAGCTGAAGTGGATGGAGAAGTCATGATTTATGATAGATTCCATAACCTGAGATTACACAGAGGACAAATGTGATTTTAGCGTTGTGCAGCCCAAGTCACATTCGCAGAGAAAACCGTCAGGAACTCGGAAGGGAGTGAGATTTTCCCCCCACCTGCAAGGTAAGTTAGTGAGCAGAAAAAACACAAAGTTGTTGACGTTCTTGCACTCAATAACAACCAACGCAGAAGAATTCAGTGACAAAACGTTTCAGTTTTTTCCTCCATGCACCAAGCAAGCGATCAATTCTGCATCAGACACCAGCTGGGTGTCTTCCAATTCAATTCTGACACTGTCTAACTGGAGACAACATCAGATCCCACAGGTTGAAGGCTCAGTCCCAAAAGACCACCCCCACCCCACTTCAGGCACCAGTAGCAAGTCTGGTAAACGTAAATTAGTGTTTCTCTGAGTTCTGTGAGCCACTCTAGCAGGTTAATTGAAGCCAAAGAGGGGATCGTGGGAACCCCAACTTCTGACCAATTGGCTTCAAGTGGGGGGTTCTTTGGGTTCAATTAATCTGCTAGAGTAGCTCACAGAACTCAGAGGAACACTTACATTTACCAATTTATTATAAAGGGCATTTCAAAGGATACAGATGAGGAAATGTATAAGGATCAATTTCTATATTTATTCAAAAAACACACAAACATCAGTTCTATGGGAAAATCGGGCCAGTTTCAACAGATGGGCCAGTTCCTGTGGACAGCAGCATCTGAGTCAAACACCAAGGTGGGGCTGAGCAAAGCACAAGAGCAGAGGCACAATTTGCTTCTTGACATAATAATTCACAGGTAGCCACAGACTCCTGCAAGAGCCTGACACATCCTCTTCCTTCGAGTCTGAAGGCCAGGTCTGGGCCTGTTGAGAAGGAAGAGGAACATTTGGGGGCCCTCACCCCAGGTTCCATACTTGACAGACTTGCTAGCCTCTGCAGCCTATGTTTTCAGAAAGCAGCAGCATGGAGCAGGGGTGTGGACCACCATGCCCCTGGCTGGCCCTGGGACTTAGGACCACTGCCCTTAGGGGCTAGGCATGTTCTTCCATGTGAGACATTAGATAGCATTCACCAAGGCCCAGTGGCCCCAGCTCCATGGCATCAGAAAGGCCATAGGGCTGTGAGTCACGCTTGGCTCAGAGCTGGGTGGGGCTCTCCCACTCAGCAGCAGGCAGCATGCATTCCCATTCTGTTGTAAGCAGTGCGGCATGCCCAGCAGAGCTGTGTGTGGTATCACGCTGCTTCCCAATAATCTTTCATAACAAACAGCCAGGGCATTTCAAGCAGTGCCAGGTGGGCTCTGGAGTAGAAACAGGGAGGCTGCTCTGAAGCGTAGCAGCTTCAGAGGCGGCGTAACAGCCACCTTCCCGCTCTCAGGCCATGGTGGGGGTGGTAAATGGATGAACACCCTTAATTACCTTGCCTGTGGGCCAAATGTGGTCAGTGAGAAATAACATTGGAGCTGGATTTGACGATCAGCCGGGATGTGGACATGAGTCCAGAGAGGAGCGGTGGGTCAACCAGAGAGGGGATTGTGGGAACTCCAACTTCCGACCAATTGGCTTCAAGTAGGGGGTTCTTTGGGTTCAATTAATCTGCTAGAGTAGCTCACAGAACTCAGAGGAACACTTACTTACATATACCAGTTTATTATAAAGGGCATTTCAAAGGATACAGATGAGGAGATGTATAAGGGTCAATTTCTATGTTTATTCAAAAAACCCGCAAACGTCAGTTCTATGGGAAAATCGGGCTGGGGCCACTGAACTAGCACTCGTGCAGGCACAGGCGTGGTCTTGGCTGCTCACTGGACATTGGGACAGCCTTCCAGCCAGCAGCAGCGTGGAGGCAGGGGATGAGCACTTGCTCGTTGGCAGGCAGTTTGAGGAATTTCTGGGTCAGTGTACCAAGATCTTTTTATGTAGTGTCACCACCAAGAGCCTTTTATGTAGTGTCACCGTGTCCGAGGTACATGATGGTTATGTCATCTTACATCCCTCTTTTGTAGATGGAGAGACGGAGATCTGGACAGACAGCTTAATAAAAATAATTCAGCTCACAGCTATCTTTCTTTGGGACTATCCCCGTTTAACAGATGGAGAATGGGGCTTGCTGCAAACCTGCCCGTCAGTGAGGGGCAGAACTGTGATCTCAACCATCAGCCTATGGAGAGCAGGTGTCTGCCCAGTTCCTGGGGTCAGTGCTTGTCTCAGTCCATGTTCCTATAAAGGAATTCCTGAAACCGGGTAAATTATCAAGAAAAGACGTTGATTTGGCTCATAGTTCTGCAGGCTGTACTGGAAGCATGGTGCCAGCATCTGCTTCTGGTGAGGCCTCAGGAAGCTTCCACTCAGAGGGGAAGGTGAGGAAGGAGCTGACATGTGCAGAGATCACAGGGCAAGACAGCAAGAAAGGAGAGGTGCCAGGCTCTTTTCAGTAGCCACTTCTCAAAGGAACTGAGAGTGAGAATCACACCAAGCCACACGTGGGGGATCCACAATGGTGACCCAGACACCTCCCATCAGGCGCCACCCGCAATACTGGGATCCAACTTGAACATGAGACTCGGTGGGATCACAGCAGTGTTCCTGAGATGAATATGACAGGGCTGGGCACCTGTTACAGGATGGGCTCTACTTTGGACACTCAGGTGATGGTGGAAAGTAAGATGGAAAGATCCCTGTTCTCACAATTTCCCCAGAAGTTACAAGGAGATTTGGTTCCTGCGTGCCAAGACTTGGCAGTGTTTGAGAATACCCCACAAGGTGCCCTCTGTAGGTGAGGCAACGGTAATTCCCTTGAGGACTCAAATTTACGGAGACCCCAAACAGCATAAATTTGAGAGACATTTTCTCTAGACAAAGAGGTTGAGAAGGAGAATTTCCCACCCAGAGATACTCAGAACTTAGTAAACAGTTCTTCTCACGTTGTAGTATTTAGACAGTTAATGTTCTTTGTTCTTTCCTGTTTTTCATCTAGAGCATTGTTCTCATCAAGGGAGCATCTTGTTCCTCATTAAAATAGGAGGGGAGATATTCAGAAAGATATTTAATTTTACGGTGCAGGGAAACAAATACTATTTATTTATTAGTATAATTAGGACAAGAGAAAAAAACACATCTCAGATGTGTTTGAGCCTTTTATTGCTGCAGATATTGTCTTTCAAAACATCTGAAAATTAAGCCATGAAGCAGCATTTACATTCCCCCGATTACCACCAGGATGAGCTTCCCTGGGAAGGTGAGGGGAGTGGGGAGCTGCCACAGCTGGATCAGGTGCACTTTATTCATTAGGCTGTAATAAGAAATTTACCATTTTCCATAAAGGGGCCATTTCAGATCCCACCAACCAATGAGCTGAGGCTCCAACAGGTGGGGAATTCTGCACGCACATATGCATGAGCAGAGTCACACCTCAAATATTTAAGCTAAAACTCTTTAATAACAGCAAAAAAGCAGAGCAGCTGTTAAATTACTGCAGGATTCGTGCCGTCGTTCCGGCCCAAATGTGGATGTTCCTGAATGACTGTGACATTTCTGCCACAGGGGACTGGGTGACCGAGTCCTGCTAAGCCCGGCTGGTCAGGCTCTGGGGCTAAGGTGATTGAGGACTATGGATAAGAAGGGAGAAGTGCCCAGGAAAGATCCCCTTCTTGAGGAATGAAAGCTGATGGCCATGCCTCTGGCTGCTCGGCTTGCATCATCCAATCACACCAAGAACAGAGGACAGTGAGCTTCTGCAGATGTCAAAGATGGTTTGCATCAGATGTGCTGATTTTGTGTAGTGTCCATGCCTTCTTTTGGTAAAAGGATCCCTGGTTCCCTTTGGTTCCTTCTGTTCTGTGGCACGAAGGCTGGCTGAGATTGTCAACCAGGGCATCCTATCACCCTTGCTGCATTAGGTAAGGAACAAGCATGTGACAGAAGACAGCCCAGGTGGCTTCTGTCTTGGGACTTTGACTCTCAAGGTACATGAGGCAAGGATGGATAGAATGGTTAAGGTTGATGATCTTCCAATTAGCCCCACCTGCCTGGGTCCCTGGAGTGGCCCTCGTTTCTGTTTCTTGCGTGTCTTTCTCTGGGTGTTCCTTTGATTTGATGAATTCTCTAATATCTTCCCATTAATTTCACTTTTGCTTAAGCTAACCAGAGTTGATTTCTGTTGCTTGCAATTAAAGAACCTTGACTGATATAAAAATAACAACAGCAACAACAGTTGCAGATGTTGTTTATTAAGAGCAGAGTTTTATAAGATGTTGCCACATCTAACGTTCACAGAATCGAACTAAAGTAGACGTTATTATTCCTGTCTTATATTATACCATGGGGTATTCCGAGGCAGAAGCAGGCCAGGCCCAGTGGTTCTTTGAAAGCCTGCTTTGTGATCCCAATGAAGTCCTCTGTATCAGTCAGATTTCCCCAGAGAAACAGAATGAATAAGATACATATATGTAGATAGACAGGTAGGTAGATGGGTGGATGAATGGGCGAATGGATGGATGGATGGATAGAGTTATGTAACTTGCCCTGTAGACTTGTCTGGAGGGATAACTGCATGGCTCAAGTCCCCAGAATCAGGACAAAAGCAGCTTCCAAATCATCTCCACTAATGCCAACAGATGGGTCTAGAAGCTTGGGAAGGAGCCCTCCCTCATTTTAACCTCCCATTTGAGAGGAGTGTGTGTCTTCCTTCTGAATTCATTATTTACGTGAATCCAGAAATCTCTAACGGGAAGAAATAAATTCTCAGTGGGAGTGATCCTCTGGTTTCAGAGGGCCAAAAGCCTGCCATTGGGAGCTGAGCAGAAACAGTGCCCAGGATGAGATGAGCAGGGGTGGGATGCCTCTGGAGGTAACAGGTGCATCCTGTGACAGAGCGCAGGCCGGCAGAGTAGCCGTCAGTGCTGGCCTTGAGTCACTTGTGGGTGAAACCCCTCAAACTGACGCCCAGTTTGAGATTGGCCCTGTTCAGAGGTCGCAAACTCAAGTGTCTAGAGAAGCCAAGAGATGGTGTGAGTGAAGCGGGTGTCTGCAGTTACCACAGCAGTGGGGGTGAGGTCTGTTCCCATAGTAAAGGCCTCAGGAGGGTGACGTTGACCTACTCATGGAATTTCAACAGTTGGGGAAAGAACTGATTTGGAGGCAAGGGACTCTTCCAGTTAACATGAGAAGAAGAACATTTTATTCGCCAGATTTTCTTAGAAGAGGAAAGCATGCTTTCTCAGAAAAACAAAGCATTAAAAAAACACGCACACTTTGACACATGCTTGTCAGGAGAACTGTCCCACCTGTCTGAGAACTACTTTCTAATTTCATTGGTAGCCAGCAGTTACAAATTGGGCATTTTGTTTAAAAGCCTGAATTCTTCCTTTCTTTTTGTATGGTTCATCTTTTTAGCCGAGATTAGCTAACGGGCAGACTAGAGCAAGGCCCCATGAGGCTGGGACGTGGGGTAGGTACTGGGGTGCCATGAGGGTGGCTGAGAACAGAAACGCATCAGCACCTTCACTGTTCTGTTAAGGATATGCAAGCCCTTCACATAGAATGTTCCATTTATCCACGAGATGGTCAGGGCTTAGAATAGTCTATCAGAGGCAGCAATCAATTTAGAGACACCTGGGCCCTCACCAGCAAGTCTGGCTCCCTAGGTGAACCTGGGGATGTCTTTCTCATGGGACAGGACACATTTCTCTCTGGCAGGTCAAAGCCTGCCAGATGGTCATGTTTGTATCCAGAGCCAGCTCCTAGTCCCAAACACAACGCTCCACCTGAACTCGAGGCACTGTCAGTGCGTGTGACATCCTTGCTCAAAAGATCAGAATAGTCTCAATTATTTTGGGCAGGCTGTGTTAAGCCAGAGGTTCTGATCTAATAGTTGGTCTATGTAAATTGCCTTAGGAGTAATTTCATTTGCATAACATTTGCATTCACATTTAAATTCTCAGCTATCTGAAGAAGAAATAGTCATGAGACACAGACTCGGCTCACCTTACTGTCCCTGTGACTACCACTCCCCCCATGTACTCATGTACTCGCCTGGGCTGAGCGATTTAAGGCCAGGGGTGATGAATGGGATTTTCCTGGGGAAAAATGCTTTGTGTGTTCCTTCCTACACCTAACTGCCCAGTAACAGGAGGGCGATGCTGAGCTCCTGGAGGCCTGTGCTTAAAAATCTCCACCAAGTCACTAAGACTCCAGCGAAGAGCCAGGGAAGAGGCATATTTTCTCTCCTCTTCCCACACTGGGGGTGTGTGGGAAGAGGAGATACGGTGATGCCTCCCAAAGATGCGTAGGCATCAGTCAGGACTGAGGCAGTCCAAGCAGGCAGGGCGTCCTGGTCAGTTCAGGCTCAAACGGTCCAGGCAGTTCAGGACTGAAACGGGCTGGGTTGCCTGGGCGTTCTGTTCAGTTTGGGCTGAAACGGGCCAGGCAGGCGAGCAACCTGATCAGTTCAGAGCTGAAACAATCCAGGTAGGTGGGGCACGCTGGTCAGTATGGGCTGAAACGGTTGGGATAGGTGGGGCGTCCTGGTCAGTTCAGGGCTGAAAAGGGCAGGGTCAGGGCGGGCAGGCGAGGCATCCTGGTGGTTTAGGGCTGAAGTGGGCTGGGTAGGCGGGGTATCGTGGTCAGTTTGGGCTGCTACAGCAAAGTGCCCTGCCTGAGAAGCTCTCTTAAGAGAATGAATGTCTTGGTTTTTCTGTGAAATCTCTAAGTTTTAAAAATGTTGGTGAAGGGTCAGGTGTGGTGGCTCACGCCTGTCATTTCAGAGCTTTGGGAGGCCCAGGCGAGGGGATTGCTTATGGCTCAGGAGTTCGAGACCAGCCTGGACAACATAGTGAGACCCTGTCTCTCTAAAAAAATAAAAAAATAGAAATTAGTCGGGCATGGTGGCACGTGCCTCTAAAAGTCCCAGCTGCTTGGGAGGCTGAGGTGGGAGGATCACTTGAGCTCAGGAGTTGGAGGCTGCAGTGAGGTCTGGTAATAACGCCACTGAACTCCAGCCTGGGCAACAGAGGGTGATCCTGTCTGTAAAATACAGGTAAATAAATAAGTTAGTAAAAACTCAGAGTTTAAATATGAAATGGTGCCACTGCAGGCTGGATCTGGACCGCGGGCCATGCATGATGTGTGAGCTGGGCCAGCCCCTCGAGATGGATGGCTGCTTTTTGTGCCATCTGCCTTGTCAGGAGAATGGGACTATGGTCTAAGAGGGATAAGCTTTTACAAGGCACTTCGGAGGTAAACAAGAATTTCATCGTGTTTATACCAAACTCCAATGGTTTCAGTGCCAGAGGGCATTTCATCAGTGCTGCCGGTGGCAGGTGGCAAGGGGAAGTGTCTTTAACTTGGGAAGTTTAGGAAGCTTCAGGTTAGATACTGGGATCGTTAAGACAGAGGGAACTTTGAACAACTTTTGAGCTATAATTCGATGCTGTTAAGAGTCCAGAAAAGGCACTGGTTTTCCATCCCAAGAAAAACACCATGAGTGACTGCGCAGGAGGTGCTTGTGTCTGGCCTCAATGGCTCCTGAGCATTGTTCCAAGGAGGCACTGGCTCCAGGAAGCTCAGGGGGCTTCTGGGAAGACAAGGCAGCTGATTCGTTAGCATGCACTTTAGGAAGCTGCACGGGAGTGTCACGCTGTCAGATGCATTTTAAAGCTATCCAAATGGTAAGGATTTTTTGAATGTTTATGTAGGCTACGGGCAGACCATAATTTTAAGTTCTTCAAGCAGAGTGGCAGGTGATAAGGGCTGTAAACTGAGGGGAAAAGCCTGCACGTAACTGCCGTGCTAATGGCTGCGACCTGATGCTCTGGAATGGTGTTTATGCAGAGTGCTCAGGGTGAAATTGACAATGTAATGTGAGGGCAAGGAGCCTCTCTGTGGAATTTCTGCAGAGGCCCATTTACCGGAGGTGAAGTCAGGGAGGGGGATGTTAAAACAACTGTTCCCTTGACCTCGTGATCCACCCGTCTCGGCCTCCCAAAGTGCTGGGATTACAGGCGTGAGCCACCGCGC
>PVKV010006556.1:28416-104095 GCA_004027835.1 Alouatta palliata
CCCGTCTCTACTAAAGATACAAAAATTAGCTGGGCATGGTGGCACGTGCCTGTAGTCCCAGCTACTCGGGAGGCTGAGGCAGGAGAATTGCTTGAACCCAGGAGGCGGAGGTTGCGGTGAGCCGAGATCGCGCCATTGCACTCCAGCCTGGGTAACAAGAGCGAAACTCCGTCTCAAAAAAAAAAAAAAAAAAAAAAACAACTGTTCCCCGATCTGCTGTGGTGCTGTCTCCACTGAATCAAAAGGGAGGCTTGACGCAAACAGTTTTTTCCTAATTAGAAAGAGACTCAGAATCAATGCAAAGAAAAAATAAATAGGAAAGAAGAAGATGGGAAAATCCCTATTCATCTTCAAATTCACCACACACAGACCATCAGAACGAACATTTCAGTGCGTGGCCTTCCAGGGTATTTTCTGTGTGAGTGTGCCCGTGTGCCTGCCACAACCCATTGCCTCCTGTGCATTTCTGAAGCTGGCTTACTCCTCCCAGCACTTCAGCATTCCACACCACGATGGACTGATGTGATGGTGGCTAGGCTGTATTCCACGCTTTGGAACGAAATCCTACTTTGCCCTTCTTGTTGGAAACGTTGGTTACTTGCAGTTTTATAACCACAAATACCTCTTCTATGATTATCTTTAAGCGTATCTTCCTGCACATTTCGGATGATTTCCTTGGAATATATTTTAGAAGGAGAATTTCCAGGGCAAAAGAAAGGCATGCAGCTCTGTTCATACCGGTTGCACTCTGCAGATTTTCTCTACTCCCACGGCCTCATGTCCTCTCTGTGTCAACCACATCCAAATCCAGGTCCATAGCCGGACCAGTAACTTCAGGCCCCTAGAGCCCACAGTCTTCACTGGCCACTTTCTCAGCCGCTTAGAGAGAACGTGCTGCAAGTGGAACTCAGAACCTCTTACCCAACCCACCATCTGCATAATCACCATTTGCAGGGGGCTCAGGATGGAAGCCAGGAGTCATCATCAGTGTCCTCCTCCCCCTCATTCCCACAGCCAGTAAATCCCCAAGTCCTGGAAATGCTTCCCCCTAAACACGTTAAATCTGTCTGTGTTTTCATTTTATCTGATACCACCCAAACTTAAGACACTGGCTTATGTCCGGGGATTTCTTCAGAGATTCCTAAACTTTACATGTTCTCATGAGAGATGAATGCATCTGATAAACACATCCAATGTGATGGGACATGAAGATTCTGTATCCTAGAAAGCCACACTTTAAAAGAACACTCAGGCCACACTTGATCTGAAGACTGGTGAGCCATTGGGCCAATCATGGCATTTGGTGTGTCGAGAGTTTTGAAATAAAGAGCCCTCTGATTTCCTCTGATTGGAGAGATTGAGTCAGTGCCTCTCCTACCTTTGAGGCTGGCTCCATTCCTCATTCTCCCTCTTCGAGATGGTGTCAGGTCTGAGTGACTTAGGTGGGGTTCTTTGCAGCACCAAAGGCTGGACCATGACCTGTACTGGTGCTGACAGCCCAAGAGCTTCTCCTCTGCCAACTGGAGACCCTCCCAGACACAAGCTGGACTCTGCTCCCTCAGTGCCCCGAAGCCTGGCTCAACTCCTGAGCACACCAAGCGCTCAGGAGGTGTTTAAAGGAATCCAGAACAGGGGTCTGGCCCACACTGCGCTGGGGGCCCAGTCAAGATGAGAAGCATGGCCACATACCTGAGTGACTTAGGGAACTGCTTGTGTAAGGAAGCCCTGGCCACTGACAAAGGGACAGCTGTGGCTTGTGGCATCTGCCGCCTGCACAGCCACCTGCCGCCTGCACAGCCACCTGCCGCATCTCCCATCTTAGCTGCCTTCTGAGCAGGGTTCAGATAACAGCAGGGACTCAGCACGTGTATTCAGGCCACACGCTGCCTGGAGAATGTGTTTGTAAGTGACTGGCTATCTCCACACCATGGGGGGTGTGACTCTTGGATTCCTGTGTGTTCACAGTCACTATAGTTCACTGTAGGATCTTGGAGACTGGACTATCAGCCTCTTTTTTTTGTTGTTGTTGTTTTTCACTTTTGCCATAGTGCCTGCCCCATCATGAGCTCCCAAATGCCTGTACACAAGAGCTGCTCAGCTGCTGGGCTACCATGCTCTTTGAACAGGAATGAGAGGGGATCCCCCTGAAGCTCTACCGGGAGAATGGGCACGCTTTGCTTGGTGTTGCTGAAATGAGTGCGTGTGGAAGTGCCACTCTGGAAGCTGGACAGGCCTCAGCCCATCTCAGTAAGTTGCAGGGAGTGCTCAGCTTTCAACAAAGCAAATCGAGCCACGAGAAGCTGGTTTCTGAGGAGCGGCACAGAAGCAACACTCAAGGGTTTATTTATGTCCTTCCTCACAAACACATCAAAATGCGTATAGACAATCCAGAGTCCAAAATGAGTTAAAAATAGTGCTGGGGGACAAAGCCAGCACACACAGTCCATTAGCACTGACCCACATTAGTGACCTCCAGGGCCTTGGCTGCTGACAGCAGGCACTGGAGGTTGGGAGCGGCCAGCTGTGGTCACCACACAGTTCCCCTGCACCGGCTTGGCCCCAGGGGTGAGGGACTGAGCAATATTTGCTTCCAGGCTGAGCTTCGGAGGTCTCTCCCTCATCTGAGCGAAGATATGCCTGGGGACAGAGTGTTGGGGGTGGGGACATTCTGCTTTGCTTGCTGGCATCGGTGTGGGAAGGGACTTTTCTGGCACGAAGAGAAAGTAAAACTCTGGGATGAGGAAGAGCTTATGGGAGTTGATGGGGACGGCACTTGGACCCGCGCCTCCCACCCCCCAACTAAATGCAGAGAAAGACCAGGTGTTTTGTTTCCCATCAGTCTCGGGCCAATACTTTTGCAGAATTCAATAAAACTCGAATTATGAGCAAAATGAAATTAAAGGAAAAGCCATACAAAATACAAGCCCCCAATTTCGTGTTATTGGATTGAACGGTCATACTCCGTGACTCTGTCAATGGCTGCGGAGATTTCGAAACACTCCTGACGTCAGTGTTCATCGCGACCACGCTCAGAGCGCACAGCAGAAGGCTGCCACGGTCCCGGGCTCTCCTGCCTCCGCGCCCTTGCTCGGCGCCCCTTGGCCAGGATTACCCCTCCTCACCCTGTCTCTTCTGCCTTTTGTCATGCTGGAGTTGATTTTTTCCCCAGATCCTGTTCATGGAGTGCTTCTTGGGAAAAGGTCTCCGAGTGTGGCATCTGCCTCCTCTCCCCAGGTGCTGGGCCTGTTTCCAGGAGCCACGCCTGAGCTGTGTGCCCAGAGACTGAAAGAGACCGGAAGGCAGACACAATAGCATCGTCACCCCAAGAGAAGTGGGAAGATCCATGGAGGCCAGGGTGGGGAGAGCTGGGACGGTATCCCCTAAGGGGAGGGGCAGGTGCCCACCTGGCGTAGACCCACAGATGCTGAGGTCATCCAGGACCTGGTAAATAAACACAGGTCCTTGAGTGGGACACCTTGGAGGTGCGTCTCACATAGCCTCTCCCCCAGGCAGATGAGCCCTAGTGCCCACGGTGGGACTCTGGTCTCTCTCCTCCCACCTGGTTCCCTACTCCCTCACAGGCCTCCTGGGATCACTTCCCACCCAAGATTTGTGTCTTAGGTGCACCCAGACTTTTGTCTCAGGTCTGTTTCTGGAGATCCAGAACTAAAACTGAGAATCTCCTGGCCACCGCGCTGGAGTCACCATCTAGTACCAGAGATGGGAAGAAAAAAAAAAAAAAGTAGATCATTGCAAGTTGTAATAAAGGTTCCGAAGAAAATGAAACAGGCAAAATAAAATACCACACAGGGCTGGTCAAAGAAGGCCCAGTGGACACAGTGACATTTACAGATTTACAATTGCATGGAGCAAAGCTTCGGTACAGGGCAGCATGTGGGGCTTGGAGGGATGGCCGGTCCTGTCGGGTCAGGGAGCAGCTCACAGAAGCAGACTGAGCAGCGTACAGTGGTCTGAGTGTTGGACAGCTACACAGAGCAGAGAAAGCCTGCCAAGGCAGTGGACGCATGGCTGAAGCCTGAGCCACCGGAAAAACCAGCTTCCATGGAGCATGTCTGTGTGGCAGGCCCTGGCTCACTGTGTCCCATGCATGACCTCTCTAGATGCCCACGGCAACTTTCTGGGCTGTTCCCAGGTCACAGAAGAGCAAATCCAGGCTCAGGGCCTTGCCCAGGGTGTGAAATCAGGGGAAGTGAGAGACGGGGTGAACAGTGGTCACCACTCACCAGTGATTCTATTTAGGTGCCTGTGCGCCAGAGTTCCCCCGTGGCTGCCTGGTTCCAGGACCTGAGCACCGCTGTTTGCGCTGGGTGTCTACCCCAGGATGGCTCTTTCCAGATTAAACATTAACATTGCTATCTGTCCCATGCGAATGTGCTTGTGCTGGTCAAGATGAATGTGATTTATGTGCTTGTGAAGGTGTCACCAGGTGCTGGGGACCAGAGAACTGACTGCTAGTGCCTTGCCTTGTGACGTGCACCACAGGACACGCTGGACGATGGGAACAGCCACCTGTGCTTCTGCTGCCACCAAGGGACAAAGGTGAAGGAGAGCCGGGGAATGGGCAGGTGGCAGAATGAGGCAGTCCCCTGGGGTTGTCACCGCCCCAGGGACCAGGCTGGAGCTACCCCACAGGGAGAACCAGCACCGCCCCCCTGCAGTAGACAGCCCAGTGCTCATAGCCTTGCGTCGCCAGGGAGGCTGCGCTCCCTCTCCAGAGCTGCTCCTGTCTAGGTCTCTGGAAGCTCTGGAGCTCCAGCCTGCCTGGCACCTCTCTCTCTCTCTCTGTTTCTGTCTCTCTCTGACTCCTCACTGTCTGTCCCTTCTCTGTCTCTTTGTTGCTGTCTCTTTGTCTCTCTCCGTTTCTCTGTCTCTGTATGTTTCTTTCTCTGTCTCTGTATGTTTCTTTGTCTCTGCATGTTTCTTTCTCTGTCTCTGCATGTTTCTTTCTCTGTCTCTGTATGTTTCTCATTCTTTGTCTTTGCCTCTTTCTGTCTGTTTCTCTGTCTGTCTCCTGATTGTCTCTCTGTCACTCTCTCTGTCTGTCTTTCTCTGTCTCTGCCTCTCTCTGGCCCTCTGTCACCCTCTCTGTCTCTGTTTCTTGCTTGTCCCTCTGTCCTTCTTTCTGTCTGTCTCTGTTTTCTCACTATCTGGCCCTGTCTCCATCAGTCTCTCTCTGTTTCTCTGTCTTGTCTCTGTCTCCCTGTCTCTGTCTGGCTGTGTCTGTCTCTGACCCCAACCGCCTCCCGCTCTGCCCCTATCACAGAGCTTGGCGACCTTTGCCTGTCCTTCCGTCCTTACAGTTTCGTCTCTATTGGCTACATCTCCAGGAGCCTCCAAAGCCCCTGCCCTCACGTGGGTTTCCCTGAAGCCACGGCCAGAGACCAGGCCCTGAGAGGTGGGGCAGAGTGAGGGAGCAGGCAGCCTGCCAGAAAGGGGAGAAAGTCCCACCAACGTGCCTTCTGAAGCCAGTACCTCTGCGGCCCCTGGGGCTCAGTCCTGTGAGGTACCTCTGAAAACCCACTCCCCTGCGCCTAGGCCATGCCAGCTCTGCAGCATGGGGCCTGGGCATGTGTGCCCACCCAGGTCAAGAACTTTCCTGCCCTGCTGGGCTTCGCTGGGAGCAGCAGAGGGAGTGCCACAGAGGTGGGGGAAGGACCGGGGAGGAAAAGTGCAGAAACTCGGAAGGTGCTTGAGGTGGGAGCTGACCCTGGCAGGAGAGCTGCAGCTGAAGTCTGAGCTGGGCCAGGGACAGGACACGAAAACATCTTTTACAACTCTGTGTTGCCTGCAAAACAACCCAGAGACCCTTGGTGCAGCATCCGAAGCCCCCAAGACATGGTGGTAGCTGACGTGTCACCCATCCACGGCAAGAGCTGCCTACCCCTCATGCCTGGCAGCTCCCTGCGTCTGCCTGCTCCCCAGTCTATTTCCACACCCTGATGCCCCCGGCCCCTCCCTCTGCACCTGTCTCAGACCCACTTGCCTTTCTAGTCCCGCTTCTCTGGGAGACCTTTTCCGGCCTCTCTAACCCAACATGAGGACTTTGTTCTGCTTGCAGTGTCTGAACCGCCGATTTGTCATTTGTGAGATCTGCCTCTGCCTTCCTCTTTCAGCCACTATTCTTCAATGTGCCTCCTTGGAGATCACAACCACCTTAAATCTGCCAAGCTCAGCACCAGGGTCTGGGGCATGGAGACACGACCCCTGCTGGCGAGAAGCTTGCAGTGCATGAGGATTTAATCCCAGGGGAGCCTGAGTTCTTCAGATTGAGAATTGTCAGGCAGGGCACCGTGGCTCATGCCTATAATCCCAGCACTTTGGGAGGCCGAGGCGGGTGCATCACCTGAGGTCAGGAGTTCAAGACCAGCCTGACCAACATGGTGAAGCCCCGTCTCAACTAAAAAAAATAAATACAAAGAGAATTGTCATCCCTGTGGTGTTTGAGAACCCAGCAAGGGGCTGGCCCACTGAAGGTGGTCTTATCAGCTCTCATTTTCATTCTAAGTATGCAGCTTCTCCCTGTCCCCATTTAGTTGCAATTCCTCAAATGAAATGAAAACTGCCTTGCCAAACATGGTCTCCACCCTGCAGCCTTAGGAGTCAGTGGAGCCTCTGTCAGCCTGGGCACCTGTGCAGTTGACATTAGAAGCAATGGAGGAGGACAGGTGACCCATTAGAGGGAGAGAAAGGATCACTTGGGGCCAAGGAACTCGGTCGGAACTCCCCCGAGAGACGATTGCGTTCTCACAGCAATGGCAACGCTTCCTCTGATTCTGCTGTGAGTATTCTCCCAGATGCTGGCCCACCTCTCTGGAGGCTGGACAGGTGCTTTGGGAGGCTGCAGGGATACTGACACCCATTCCAACATCAACATGATGACTCGTTCCAGCAACAACAGTGTCCCCTGGCCAGATGTCCCCAGATGGGTGCCAGGACTTAGTGCCGCAGGGAGTACATACTAACCCAGAAGAGACCTGGCAGCTTCATTTGTCATCCTGCCAATCCTTGGGACAAGCTAAGATGGACTTTTTAAAGAGTCCAATCAACTAAAGCTTGGATAATTGGGAGATTCTGATTTTTGGAAGTTTTTAAGTTGTGAAATATGTTCTGTCTTAAAAGGTATGTAATGTTTTTATAGTTTAAATAATAAAATGAGCAGTCATGAACCTACTATCCAGTTTAAGAAAGAAAACATCATCCTGTGTGCCCCTCCCTGGCACATCTGCCTCCCTCCCCCTCCAGGTAACCATGACCCTGAAGTTTATGTTCGCCATTCCTCAATTTTCTTCATAGCTTTCACACATTGCGTATGTTTCTAAATAGAATGTTTAGTCATGTCTATTTTTGAAACTTAAATTTAAATGTTTTTACTCTATATATGTGTTTTGCAATATGCTGTTTTTCCTCCAGATTATGCTTTGAGGAATTTACCCACCATAATGAGTATAGCTGTTAATTTATTTCACTGCTATATAGTATTCCAGTACATGCATTTATGCATACATTTATCCAGTTTGCTGTTAATGGATATTTGGGTTGTTTTCAGGGTTTGGGGTTTTTCTTTCTTTCTTTCTTTCTTTTTTTTTTTTTTTTTGCTTTTATTAGTCATGCTGCTGTCCACCCTTTCATACTTTGGGGTACATATACCACAAAAG
This sequence comes from Alouatta palliata, assembly GCA_004027835.1. NCBI lineage: Eukaryota > Metazoa > Chordata > Mammalia > Primates > Atelidae > Alouatta > Alouatta palliata. The sequence continues at coordinate 36,093 of PVKV010006556.1, forward strand.
AATTCTTACTCTCAATACTAACACCTTCTGGAAAGTATTTTGTGATGTTCTTTTTACTATCTTGAAATAAAATTCTTGAAATTCTATGGGTAAGGGTTATCTATGGTAGAGATTTTATTTATAGTATAGATGGTATTCTATCTATCTGTACTATAGACCCTATATAACACACTTGCCAATAGAATTTCAAGAAATCAATGTAATTCTCTGAATGTGATGTAAAAGAGAAATAAGACAAAGCAATTTATAATAAAAGGTGGTTGGACCAATATGTAAAATTTGGGGAACAGTTACACCAGGAGCCAGAATAACAATGTCAGATGCTTGCACTTCTTTGTAGAATTATCATGATCATTCCAGCTATAAATGCAAACAGGCATAGGTGTCTGGGGTTGCTAGCTCAAATGCCATATACAAGGTTCCCAGCAGAGAAATGATTTTCTAAAATGTTAATCAATCCTTGGTAAAGTTCTAAGCAACCATAACAAAAGAAAGCACAATGTCCCTTCAATAAAAGGGATTTTTTTTTTTTCAGGAAAGTGGTTGCCTTCCTCAAAAATTCAATATGTCAAAGACATGAAAACAATTAGTTTGAGTTTTATAACTGTTTATATGTGAAACAAAGTTAGAGATAGATTGCAGGAACAGATAAATATCAACAGACATTCACTTGCATAAATTGTGTGGTCCCACGTGTAGTTTTGTGGAATACAGGCTAATACATCTTTGCTGTCCCAGAAACCATATGACATCTAGTATTCCTTGCTCTGCCTACTAAATGCCAGTAGTGCCCTGCATTCATTGTGACATTCGCAGGCTTCCAAGACTCTCTCTAGGGTGTGATAATGACTGCATTAAGAACCACTGCTGGAGTATATACTTAAAGAGTAGAATTGCTTGGTTAGAGAGTAGGTGCATATTTAACTTATTAGGTAATAACAAATAGTTGTCCAAGGAGGTTGTATCAGTATGCTGTCCCGTCATCAGTGCACAAGAATTTCTGTTGCTCTTCTTCCTTACCTACACTTGAAGTTGTCAGACTTTATGGTTTTCCCTGTCTGGTAGGAGTAAAATTGTCTTTCATTGTATTTTCTTAACTTTCCACCTGTTTAAGCACATTTTACATGTTTCTGGGACATTCACGTTTTATCTTCTATGAAATTGACCGCTCGTGTCATTTTCCCACAACATTTTCTTGTTTGTTTAAGGATTCTTTATTTGTATTGTATACTAATCCTTTGCCAATTATATATGTGCAAACATTGTTTCCCAGTTAGTGATTTCATGTTTCTACTTTTGTGTTTCATGGTGCCTTTTGATAAGAAAGTTTGTAATTTTTGCTTTATACTAAACATATACAAATGTGTCTAGTCTTATGACTTTCCTTTGGGAAAGATTATCAGTGAGTTCACTTATTTATCCACATTTTCCTATCTTAGTAAAACATATCATTCCTGTCCCCATCTGCCTCTCCCACATACGTGCACCTTGCACTTCAGACCTCCATGAGGCAAATTTCCATGCTATCCTTAAAATTGCTGTGGTTATGGTGGGATCCTGTTCTTTCTACTGTCTTGAATGTTGATTTACTGTCTGGACCTCAGTGAATGAGGGATAGAATGCCTGAAAGCAGAGCTACCCATGATCCCAGATACTCTATGGGGAAGCAGTGGTCTGTCTGGAAATTCCAGGGTAAACTGAACCCTCAGAATCATCTGGCAAGTCTGATGTAGGTTCCGAGGGAGAGTAAGGCTATGATGCCCCTGCCTGCTGATGTACAAGTGGGAAAGATGAAGAAATTGAGAGACAATTGTGCATTTTGGTCTTACCTTCCCATCTCAGCCTCCCCATCTCTGCAATGAAATTACCCCTGAAATAGTCAGGCGTATTGATGAGTTATATGCGTAGGGGGTCTTTGAAAGCAAAATTCTAGTGAAGTTGGTGTATGCTTTTTCTCCTGCTAGATAAAGAAGTGAAGAAAGTTTGCCAATTATAATAACACAGACTTACAGAGAGATAACCACTTCCTGTATGAGCATTCAGTTCTATCCAGCCTCTTTCAGAGTTCCTGGAACACTTCACAAGGTAACCTTTCTCAAGCTTACCCAGACCACCCCAAACCCTGTGCACCTCTGGTGCTGAGAACTAGAGCCCACCAGAGCTCTCTGCAGCAGATTTCATCATCAGACTTCTCTGACCTCAGCCCTCTTGGTGGGAGTCTGACCAAGGCTTTAGCCCAGGGATAATCAGATGGGCTTGTGCTTAATGCATTTTCCAATCAATACAACAATTTACAGATTAACTTATGAACACTGAATGTGATGACAAAATGCTGCATTCAAAACCTACTTATCTTTATGAATTGAAAGTTAGTGTTGGAGGGGGATGTACAGCAGGCTTGGGAAGCGCACAAAACAATAAGTAGACAGATCTTCGCATCCTTAGGTACCATGTCAGTGCTTCTTTTACCCAAAGAAGAACTTTTACCCAAAGCAGCACTGATACTCTACCTAAGGATGCGAAGAGGGCTCTGAGATCGAAGGCTCTTCCCAGGGCCCTACATCTCTTCCTTCCAACATGTTCCAAATGCTTTGTTCTTCCTTTTCATCCCAGTGACAGAACACAGACTCTTCAGTCTCCCAAATGTGCCAGCACCTTTAAAAATGAGATTTGAGAGTGTCTTCGTGTCTGAGCAAAACCCCAAGCAAGCCAGTTCTCCAAAGCAAGGTCACTCTTAGGTGAATCTGGGTCAAACAGCCGGTGTTTTCCATACTCCTGAATTTCCTTCTAGGAAGAAAAGAATCTTGCATCTAAGTACCTATCCCTGGACTGTGATGCTAGGAGCATGCGTTAAACAGATCTGTGTTACCGCTCTCACAACAGGCTTTAAGGAACAAGCTATCCATCACAATGCCCCTCACCAGAAAACCTGAAAACTTGCAAGCTCTTTGGAAAGCTGTGTATCAGAGAAAAGAGGGAGGGGAGAACTCCTTGTTTTATTGCATTTGGTTTCTGTAAAGGCCAGGGAGAAAGCACGAGAGAACCTTTGTGGTTAGGATGAAAGGCAGCATCTGGCAGAGGAAATGCTCCGATAGGACATGGGTGCAAATGTTTCTTGACAATTCCAATCAAGGACGGTTCTCGTTAGCATTCAAGATGGCTGGGATGATAAATTATATGAATAATTTTGGTTCTTTGTCAAGACTTGGATGATATCTTTCCGAGACACATCTGTAGCTGTGCATACTTAATTACAAACTAACGAACAGGCAGGAGGCATGGATTGTAGGCACATTCCTTATGCTACAGAAATGACACGTGCGTTCCACAGGGTGTATGTTCGAGAAACAAATGAGACGGCAAGTTTCTCAGCTGGGGCCCTCCTGGGACCCTTGTGTGAGAGAGGACCTGACCTGTCACTTCTAACTTGGAAGAAAGAAGGAGGCTTTGAACCGAGCAGGATTCATTTAGGGGCTGGGGCTGGAACTGTGCGGCAGCCACGATCTCTTACCAGGCTCCCTTGAGAACAGCTTTTGCATTCCTGAATTCAGACCAATTCATGGAGACTATGACAAGCCTTAAACATTGAAAGCATGCCAAGCGTTATGTAAGTACTTCATAAATGTCTCTGGTCCGACCGCCTTCATCAACTCCAGGAACAAATACAAAGACAGCGCTTGGAAAGATAATTTACTTGAAACTTTAAATGTTCTATTAGGAGCAAGTCTCATCTGGTGTAGGGAGAAAGGTCATTATTATTTGATCATTTATCTTCTGAGAAGCCAGAATAGAATGATATTCTGGGCCTTAGGAAATTAGTCTCCTCTGAAAGATCCCTCCTACGTTACTGCTGGTCTGCCTGTCTGTCTCCAAACTTTTCTGTCCTACCAATGTTCTTCTCCACTCCATTTCCTGCTCCTTGTTGGCTGTTGTAAACCTCTGACTACAAAATGCAAACAGCTTAAAGTAAAATTACAGATCTTAGCGAAGAATTTCAAGAAGTTAATGAAAGTGATGAGACAGACCTGTTTGCATCCTACACACACCCGCAGATAACCCAGGACCCCCTTCGTTGTACTAAAGTAACGATGGAAGAGAAAATTAACAAGGAGGATATGGAAAAGGCCCTTAACAAAGGAATAATTTGAAAATCGACAAATAAAGAGGGCTCCTGGGAAAACGGAATGAAGGATTTTTTTTTTTTTTTTTTTTTTTGGTGACAATTGCTTTTTTTTATAGCAGTACTGAGAAAATAATATATGAAGCAAAAGATGATATATCTTCCTATCATACTTACTACTGGCTTAGTGGTACCCAACATAGCCACTGGTGGAAGGGTGGGGTTGGAGGAACTTTCGGTACCAGCCACGCACACTAGGATGAAATATGCTCCTTGTTAACACCCCGTCTCCTCCACGTGACTGAATTTCAAGGGCCTTATAGCCCTGAGCCCTGTAGGGGCCCCTGCTGGGCCACCCAGTAGGATTCAAACCTTGGAAAATGGGATGAGGAGGTGTAGCCAGTGACTTGCACATGCTGCTGAAACATGAGTGGACATGACAGCTTCCATTTCTGGGAAAAAACTTTATGAGCTTACACTATGACTATATAAGCTTACTTTTCTGGCTTTGGAATGCCCTGGAGGCAACCATCAGGACAAAATCTCACAGACATCTCACTCCAGGGTGACATGTCTGTTAGCTACGTTCATAAACACCCAGCCCATCTCTCTATAAAATCTTGCAGCTCCGTGGTGGCGCTCCATGACCGAAACATGAATGAGTAGTGTTTAGTGACGCTACCGGAAAGCTGCGTGTTTTACACTGACTGTATTCCTTAATGCCAATCATCAGTTATGGGACAACTATCATTAGCCCCATCTGTAAAAGATGAGGAAACTGAGGCTTACAGAGATTGACCAGCTGAGCCATAGTCACGCAATAGAACAAGGTCTGATCTCTGATTTCTCTGACATGAAACTTCATGATCTTCTAAGTTTCTGACAGCACCCGACCCTATCAGCTCTCATGCAAAAGGCCACCTTTCCCTCCTTGCACCGAGTCGGCTCCTGGCAGGCTGTGCATGGCTCGCTACCCTTGGCCTAATGGGTCACTGAGCGTGCACAGGTGTGCAGGTGCACACACACACAGCTACTTGGAAAAGATGAACTGTGCATGCCTGTGACTGTAAACACATCTCCAGGAAGTTTCTGAGCATCGATTACTCAGCATGGGCGCAGGGAGGGGCAGACCGAGGGGGGTGTGGGCAGGTGACGGCAGGGGCACTGGGGCACAGGGCTGTGCTGGGTCAGGTGGAGGTGCCGGCTTGAGTGTCTCAGCAGAGCTGGCTGTACACAGGAACTGTGACTTTTCACACTTGCTTCTCTAGGAAAGGGACAGGGCCTAGCTGTCACTGACAACCCCACTCCAGAGAAATGTGACCCTGTATACTCTGACAGGGTGGCACTGCCAAGGTCATCAGTGTCTGCTTCCTTCTTCAAGCTCTGGCTGAGCTCTGGCTGAAAGCAAGCTCTGCATTGTGTGTGCGTGTCCGTGTGTGTCTGCGTGTGTGCCTGTATGTATGTCCCTGTGTATGTCTATGTGAGTGTGTGTCTGTGTGTTTCTGTGTGTGTGTGTCTGTGTGTGAGTCTGTGTGTTTGTGGTGTCTCTGTGTGTGTCTTCATGTTTGTGTGTGTGCTGTGTGTCTCTGTGTGTGTCTGCGTGTTTGTGTGTGTGTCTGTGTGTGTCTGCATGTTTCTGTGTGTCTCTGTGTGTCCCTGTGTGTGTGTGTCTGTGTGTTTGTGTGTCTCTGTGTGTGTGCGTGTTTGTGTGTGTGTCTGTGTGTCTCTGTGTGTGTGTGCGTGTTTGTGTGTGTGTGTGTCTCTGTGTATATGTGTCTGCGTGTTTGTGTGGGTGTCTCTGTCTGTGTGTGTGTCTGAGTGTGTAACGGGGAAAAGGAGAAAGGATCACAAGGGGAAGGCTTGCCCCCACACCTCTGTGGCTCCCAATATGATGATGCTTGAAGCAGCTCTATTATGGGTCAATGTGGATTGACATGGAAACCTTTCTAAAAAAATGCTAAACGGAAGTGCAAGTTGCATAACTGAATATACAGTTCATGTTCATTTGTGGGAAAACTGATTCGAGTAAAACTTTATTCAAGTCCTATTCTATGCAGGTCAGTGCCTCCTCGCCCATATCTGTGCTCGGGACTCGAGCTGAATAACTGAGCTCACATTCTCCTCCCATTCTGTCTCTCTCTCCTCCCATCTGGAACTCAATCTCTCCCGTTTTTGCCGCACCTGCCAGCACAAGTTGGAGGCTGTTTACAATCAGCAAAGGTGGTGAAGCCTCGGCTCGGGGTGGGGATGCTTCTGCTCCAAGGAAGCTCTGTTCTGGAGCAGGAAGCTCTGTGGGAGTGGGAGCTGGGAGGCAGGAGCATGGCCATGATGAGAATCAGTCCTCGGTTTGGAAAGTGTGTTAGGGGCCTACAAGAAGCTGGCTGCTGAGGCAGGAGGGCTCAGGTCCTTCCTGGGTCCTTGGATGCCAGCTTGCCAGGTGGAACCTTGTCAATAGCCTCAGAAGAATTATTGACAATCCTGTGGCCAGGCCTGAGCCCTGCTGAGCCTCAGTTCTCTGGAAGAAGGTGCAGAAAAGAAATACTGATCCAAAAGCCATCTCTAGGGCCTGAATGAGGCCAGAGGAAGTGAGAGCCTGCTGTGAGCTCAGGCGAGGGGCTGTGGGAGAGAAGGGCATGGATTGAATGACCCTGGATCCTCCGGAGGGAGTGCAGGGAGAGCCAGAGGCCACAGGTCAGATGCTGCCAGAGAGCAGCTGGGTTCAGTGTGAGCGGTTAGGGCTGCAGTCCAGGCATAGGTTTGCCGTGGAACTCCAGCCTCCAGCACTGAGATGGTTTAGGTGTGCGTCGCCTCCAAATCTCTGTTGAAATGTGATTCCCAGTGTTGGAGATGGGGCCTGGTGGGAGGTGACTGGGACATGGGGGCGGATTCCTCATGAATGGTTTGGAATATTCTCCGAAGTAATGAGTTCATACAGGAGCTGGTTGTCTCAAGGTTCCCTCTCTTGCTTCGTTTCTCTCCATGTGACACTCGCCTGCTCCCCGTCCTCCTTCCACTGTGATTGTAAGTTTCCTGAGGCCTCACCAGGAACAGATGCTAGCACCATGCTGCTTGTACAGCTGCAGAACTGTGAGCTAAATAAACCTCTTTTCTTTATAAACCACCCAATTGCAGGTGTTCCTTTATAGCAGCACCGAGGAGAGAGAGCTGGAGCTTGTCCCTGGAGCCTTAGGAGCTGTAGAGGCAAGGAGAGGTGAGGCTCCTGGGAAAGAGGGCGTTCCAGACAGACAGGGCCCCTGAAGGTGCCAAGGGCAGGATGTTCTTGTAGGTTTTCTTTCAGAGAGTGAGGAGAACTTATCAGGTCAGAACAGACAAATATGACCTCTGGGTCCTGCCCTGGGGTCAGGACTCTCACTCAGACCCCAGGGGCTCCTGGCTCTAAATTTCTAATTTGCAGCCCCAAGTTCTAGCCTCATGGGGTGGCTGAAAGAGCACAGCCTCACGCATAGTCAGTACCCAGCATTGTCCCTTGTCATTATTTTATCCATGGTTTTCCAAAAGACACAGGAAAAGCACTCCATATACACACCTAAGTCCCTAAGCGTCCAGGGAGTCCATGGAAACCCTGACGTATCAGCCCCAAAGGCACGGGAGGTGGAGATCACACAGTTCTCTCAATCTGCAGCTCCTTCCAGCTCCTTCGCCTTCTCTGTAATTGTATCTGACTCTTATCAAGGACACGCATGTGTCTGAATACCTCTAGTCAAATAAAGGGAGGTTGTGAATGCTGCCATCCACCCAGTGCGAACAGAAAGGTTATCTGTTGATTTAACAAGGTTCAGGGAAATCTCTTAATTTCCATGCAGCATGAGAGGAAGCATGATTTTATAACCCAAAGCATAAGCACTGGACCCACAGCATTGGCCGCCGACTAGCTGAGTGAAAATCCAGTGCTTCTAGGTTTCTGCCCATCCTAGCTGTATGATCTTGGACAGGTTGTTTCACTTTCCCGAGCCTCAGTTTTCCTCCTGTGTAAAGTGGAACTTTAAAGAATCAAAGATGGCTCAGGCACAATGTCTCACACCTGTAATCCCAGCACTATGGGAGGCTGAGGCGGGCAGATCACCTAAGGTCCAGAGTTTGAGACCAGCCTGGACAACATGGTGAAATCCCATCTCTACTAAAAATACAAAAATTAGCCAGGCATGGTGGTGGGCACCTTTAACCCTAGCTACTTAGGAGGCTGAGACAGGAGAATTGCTTGAACCCAGGAGGCAGAGGTTGCAGTGAGCTGAGATTGTGCCATTGCATTCCAGCCTGGGTGACAAGAGTTAAACTCCGTCTCAAAAAAAAAAGAATCAAAGATGATAGTATAGTATACATTTGTGAAATAGTGCACCGAGTCAGTTAATTAAATGTTAGTTGCATATTTATTACATATGTGTGTAGATACTTTCCTTACAAGAGATCATATATTTATGGTCACATATATTTAACCTTAAGTTGACATAAACTTAACAACAAATGTGATCATCTTAAAGCAGGCAGATTGCTTGGTGAGATACTGCTAGATGATGGTATTTGAGGGAAGAATCGACCCTCTGAGACCGCCTTGAACTCATCCATAAATAGTCCCCCAATGTTTTTATCAAGAGGTTTTCGCATGTGTGTCAAACCTTTTCCATTTCATTTGTAACCTGAATGTGAATGCATCTGGGGAAATTTCATGCCTGGGTTCAATGAGACTTTGATGTTTAAATCTGCCCTTGATGCCAGGGGTTCCTGTTGCTGCCATGGTGGGGCTGGGGGCAGACTGTGGTGCCTCAGGCGGAGATACTCAGGGAGAGCACAGGCTACCCATCTCTCTTCATTTTGAGCCACATTCAGAGCTTGGTATCGTTAAGTACTGGCCGTGCTGAGCAGCTGTTTACATGCCAGCTTGGCCATGAAGGAAGGTTTTACAAACATGTGCTCTTCTAAATTGAGTAAGAAGCAGGTCAGACCTTATGCAACAGCCTCCTCGCTGCTGAGGGGCAGTCTCTGCAAAGACAATTAGGGTTAGATATCTTATCACAGAGGAATGAGGGGCTGGAGATGGCTGAGTTCATTTTCTTATCTTACAGGTCAGGAAATGGAGACCCAGAGCCGAGAAGATTTCTCAAGGTCAGAACCCTTTCTTGGACGTCCCCTGGAACACTGTGTGAACAGCTCAGGCAGTAATTGGCTCTGTGGTTTAATTTTTGCAATTTATATAACATGTTGCTTTATTGCCAATAAGAAATTTTCTCCTGGGCTCTTGGAAGTGAGGAAGGTCAAATGACTACAATTTAAAGGAAACCTTAAACCTTGGGTTCAACAACTCACAGGTGGGGAAAAATGGGCCAGGTGATCACCGCGGGCAAGTGGAGTTGGCACGGCCCTGTCCAGGAGACTGGCTCCCACAGAATGGCGGTAGGTCTCTCTATGACGGGATTCGGGAACAGTGTTATTCATATTTATAATGATTCCATATTTCTCTGGTTTGCTGACTTTTCTAGAGAAGATGGAAATCCAGACTTTTACATAAAACTGTCATTATTCAGGGTTGGCAACTCAGTGAGTCAAGCCATTCATATCAGCAAACCCCCATCGGTTGCAACCTCTGGCTTGAAAATGCAACAGGCTGTCTATCAGGCAGCATGTTGCTTGGGTGAGCTCTCGGAGGCCAGTAGCTATCGTGAAAGCCTCACGCCACTTCTGTGGGGCATGTGGCTTCCCCCGGCAGTGAAAAGATGGATGATCCCATATTCCCTCTGCATCATTGTCTTATGTCATCAAAGATGACACTTTTCCCATTGATTTTGAAAGCAGAACTTTCAATCATTCTGATGAACTCAGAGCCTCAGAGTGAGACTGGAGAAGCATGCTTCACTGTCTACAATGGAAAAATATTGTGGAAAAACTTTGCCTTCAACATTTCTTTTTTTTTTTTTTAATTTCTTTTTTGAGATGGAGTCTCACTCTATCACCCAGGCTGGAGTACAGTCTCGCCATCATAGCTCACTGCAGCCTCCGAAATCCTAGGCTCAAGCAATCCTCCTGCCTCAGCCTCCCAAGTAGCTGGGACTGCAGGTGCACACCACCATGGCCAGCTAATTAAAGAAAAATATTTGTAAAGATGGGTGTCTTGTTGTGTTGCCTAGGCTGGTCTTGAACTTCTGGACTCAAGCTATACTTTTGCTGGGATTATAGGCATGACCCTCCATGCCTGGCCACTCCCTGGTCTTTGCTACAGTTCTGGTGGGGTCTGGGGAAGAGTCACATGTAGCAGGAGAAGACATGAATACATAGGCTATGTTCCCTTTGCTCAGAGTTTTAAGCTGTATTAGGAACTCAGTACTCTTAAGTTTATTGCCCCAAAGGCTGTCTGTTTAATATCAAAACCCTGAACTTTGCTTTCATATTTCCTGTGCCCCGGGTTCTAATGGAAAGAGGTAATTACCAGAGAACACGCCCTTTTGAAATTGAGGCCTAATTTACACACAGGTCAAGTGTACCATCTACTGAATTTTGGCGCATACACAGCAAGACAGAATATTTACTTACATCCCAGAATACGTCCTTCCGCACCTTTCCCATCTATCCCTCCACCATTTGGCGTATACTATAACTTAATATAAGTGGAATCACACTGCATACACTTTTTTGTGTCTGGCTTCTTTCACTCAGTGCATTCTGAGAATTCATGTTGTATGATAAGCCGTTCATTCCTTGTCATTGCTGAAGTGATTTCCGTTGCGTGAATTTATCGCAGTTTATGCACCTTTTAATGGACATTAGAAAGTTTTCAAACGCTGACTTACTGAGAATCAAGCTGCTGTGAACATTCTTGTAAAAGGCTTTGTGTGAGCACATATTTCATTTCTCTTGGCTAAATACATGGAAGTAGACTTGCTGGGTCAGAGGGTAGATGTATGCTTAGCATCTGAAGTAATCACTGAACAGTTTTCTAACTATTGTATTATTTTATACACTTAGCAGTATAGGAACATGTGAGTATTCCACAGACTCTCTAACGCTGATTTCATTTTGGTCATTCTAGTGGACTTACGACTTATAGTGATATTTCACTGTGGTCTTTAGAACATGTTTTTGTTTTTTGTTTTTTTCTGATACACAGTGTCTCACTCTGTCACCTAGGCTGCAGTGGCATGATCTTGGCTCACTGCAACCTCCGTCTCCTGAGTTCAAGCAATTCTTCTGCCTCAGTCTCCCTAGTAGCTGGGACTACATGCGCGTATCACCATGCTCAGCTAATTTTTGTATTTTTAGTAGAGATGGGGTTTCACCAAGTTGGCCAGGCTGGTCTCAAACTCCTGACCTCAAGTGATCCGCCCGCCTCAGCCTCCCAAAGTGCTGGGGTTACAGGCATGAACCACTGCGCCTAGAACATGTGTTTGTAAATAGATTTTAAATTTTGGGGCAGTTTTAGGTTCACAGCGTAATTGAGCTGAGTACAGCAATTTCTTGTATACTTATGCCCTGATATAGTCCAGCCTCCCTCATTATCAACATCCTGCACCGAAGTGGGACATATTTCATAACTGCTGAACCTACACAGACCCTTCACTGTCACCCAGGTCCATAAACTCCATGAGGATGCTCTCTTGGTGTTGTGCGTTCTGTGGGTTTGAACAAATGTGTAATGACATGGATCCACTCCTGTAGAATCGCACAGAGTAGTTTTGCTGCCCTAAAACCCTCTGTGCCCTGCGTGTTCCTCCCCGCAACCCTTGGCAACCACTGATCCTTTTACTGTCTCCATAACTTGCCTTGCCCAGAAAGTCATAGAGCTGGGATCATACAGTATATGGTCTGTTCAGATTGGCTTCTGAGAAGTCTGATGTAACTGTTACCTTCGCTCCTCTGTAGCTAAGGTGTTCCCCTCTTACCCCCGGCTTCTTTTAGTATTTTTCTGCATCTTTGATTTTTGGCAGTTAGCATATGATGTACTTAGATATAATTTTTTTTTTCTTTTTTTGAGATGGAGTCTTGCTCTATCGCCAGGCTGGAGTGCAGTGGCACAATCTCGGCTCACTGCAACCTCCGCCTCCTGGGTTCAAGCGATTCTTCCGCCTCAGCCTCCTGAGTAGCTGGGACCACAGGAACGTACCACCATGCCCGGATATTTTTTGTATTTTTTAGGAGAGACGGGGTTTTACCATGTTGGCCAGAATGGTCTCGATCTCTTGACCTCGTGATCCACCCGCCCTGGCCTCCCAAAGTGCTGGGATTATAGGCGTGAGCCACCGCGCCCAGCCGATATAATTTTTTTTAATGGACCCTGCTGAGTGTTCTCTGAGCTTCCTGGATGTGTGATTTTGTTTTTTGTAACATTAATTTGGGGAAAATTCTCAGTAAGTATGGCTTCCAACACTTCTTTCACTCTTTCTTCTTCTGGTACTCCCATTACATATAGGTTACCCTTTTCTTTGCCGTCCCATGGTTCTCAGATATTCCATTCTGTTTTGCATAGATTTATTTTCCCTTGCTTTTTCATTTTGAAAATTTCTATTGCCATATTCTCAAGCTCAAAGATTCTTTCCTCAGCTGTGTCCAGTCTACTAATGATCCCAGCAAAGACATTCTTCATCTCTGTAACAGTGTTATCTATCTCTAGCATTAAACATTTTTTTTCTTAGAGCTTCCACTTCTCTGCTTATGTCACCCATCTGTTCTTGTGCACTGCCTTCTTTATCCATTAGAAAGAGCCATTAGTGCATTAGTAGTAATCGTTTTAAATTCCTGGTCTGATAGTACCAGCATCTCTGCTATATCTGAGTCTTTTTCTGATGTTTTCTGAGTCTCTTCCAATTGTTTTTTGCCTTTTAGTATGCTTTATAAACTTTTCCTGTTCATGTAATAGCCAGACACTGGGTAAAAGGAACTGAGGTTACCAGGCCTTAACTAATGCAGTAATAAGATATGGGGGCACCTTCTATAGTCCTAGAATTAGCTCTCGGTCTTTTAGTGAGCTTGTGACCCTGGACCGTGAACTTCACAAGTGCTTCTCAGTTTTGTACCTGTCCATCAGGTGGGACAGGGTGGCCAGAGTGGACTGGCATTGGGTATTCCCTTTTCCCATGTCAAAGGCTAGAGCTGGCTAAAGCTGAGTATTTCCTTTCCCTCGTGTGAAAAGCTAAGGCAGACTGGAATTGGGCATGTCCCTTTCCCCAGGCTGGTGCTGATAAAACTCCAGTGGTTTAGGCTCGATGAAATAGTTTCTCCCGAGGCCTTCTTAATAACAGAATTCTCTGGAAGATTTCAGAATGGTTCCTTTTGCTTTCCCCTGCAAGAAGCCCTAGGGTATTTTTCTCTGACATTCACTGTGAGAACTCGGTTGATCTCCAGAAGGTAAAACTCACAGAAGCATGTCCCGTCCAACCCCTCCATGACCAGGTCCTCCTGGAGTTTTTAACTTGTCCATGTGGAGCCTCCGGCAATTTGTCAATGACATTTTAGGTTTTCCTAACCCGGCTTGGGGTCCCTCAGAGGTGTTTGCTCATGGGTTTCTGCTCTGATAAGCTGTGAGTTGCTGTATTCACCTGTCTGTCTCTCTCATTTTGAGGGCAGTGTTTGCCCTGTGACCTCACTTTTCTGACAGATCTGAGAAGATGGGTTTTTCCATGGGTTCAGCTTTTTGCTTGTTAGGATGGGATGATGAATTCCAAGCTCTGCATGCTGGACCTGACATCAGAAATAAGCGCATGTACTAAAAAAAAATTCTAAATCATTTTACTTACAAACCTTTATGCTAAGAATTATAATTATATAAAGCTTCCTCTAGGAAAAAGTATAATCACTTAAGTAATAGTAGTTTCTTGAATTGAAATGAGAGATAATTCAAAATATATTTTTAAAAGTCAATTGTTTTTCTACTTTTCTATATGTTCAGTGGTAGGTCATTTGAACACTGAAATTTAACCCTGAAAATAATACTGCATTATTTTCAGGGAAAAGAAAATGATGAGAAATCCTTGGAGGATACTGTCCTTGTTACCAATGAAAGATGTGACAGGCCAGAAAAATGCCTTGACAAAAGGTATTCTTGGGGTGGGGATGGGGGTTGTCCATGCATGCTTTCTGGAAGTGCAGGGAAACATAGAGGCCTTTGCCATTCAATTCGACAGCAAAATAAAGGTAGAATTATAGGAAGAGTTTGGGAAACAAAGTCTGGGGGCAAAGGTGAGAATATGAGTAGAGAGGTGTAAAAGTATTTTCCTGAAGACAAACGGTATCCTCTGGCGAAGGACCATGTGCGAAAGGCTCTGTACATGATCTTTTTGGAAAAACCATTGATGTTTGGTGGATTATGATTTAGGGTCCATTGACTTTTCCTTCTTGAATATCAGCAATCAGATCATCCAGTTTTACTTGTTTCGTTCTCTATTTTTTTAAAGTTCTATTTCTGTGAAATTTATTTCACCATGAGCCATAGAGTTGGCCTCGTTGAGTTTTTCACTGATGGCCTCCATACTTGCTGTTCATGACGGCTGTGTGTAAAGGCTGCTATTTCTTGAGGATGGCACTAGGCCATCACGTCACTTAATTAGTCTGGTGAGTTGAAAAGCAAATTATTATTTTCTTCATAGCAGTTTTTTTAAAAATAGAGCGTAAAGTTCTTCTTCAAAACTAGGTAGCGGTGACAACCTTTTCTGCTCATGCCTTTGTGCCCCAAGGAAATCCAGAGATGCCAGGCACTGGACTCTGCTTTTGGGGGAGGCCATTATACCTTGAAGAGCTTCTCCAGGAAGAGCGCAGCACCCAGCTCAGAGCCAGTCCTCAGACCTTGAAGAAATCCCAAGTCTACCACAGGGAGGCCTCTGGATGCCCTGCCCTGCTGAACCACGATGCACACACAGAGCGCCACACAGATTTCTCCTCACAGCAAACCTGCACTTTCTCCCCTTTTCTGGCACAGTCATTCTTTCCTTAAGAACAATTTCTGTTGTGTATCATTTCTCTTCAGCCGGAAGAATTCCCTTTACATTTCTTACAGTTCAGGTTTATTGGCAAGAGATTTTCTCAGCTTTTATGCATCTGAAAATATATGTTTTGTTTATTTTTAAGGGTGTTTTTGCCTGGCATAGAATTTTTGGTTGACAGTTTATTTTTTCTTCAGAATTGAAAGACATTGTCTGACTTTTATTATCTCTAGTAAGTGAGCCATCATTTTTATCATTTTCCCCGAGTATCTAATGTGGGAGTCGCTCCAGCATAGAGACCCCCAAGAGTGTCTCCGCCATAATGGAGTTAGACCCCAGAAGCATTTCCCCCCGCCCCGGAGGCAGTCGAGCTATGGGAAAGTAGGAACTAAGGATGAGAAATAAAGTAAAAGAACTATTTTGACCTCCTAGTTGCTTACACAATGGCCTGGTGACGGCTATGTGGTTTTACTAAGACATTGTGTTTTATCCTGGTTCCCGCCTTGGACTAGTTTTATGACTCTGTTCACCAGGCACTGCTTGAACCCTGTGATTATTCATGTGATTCTTTAAGATGATTGCTCTTAAAATTTATGGTGGGACCAACCTTTAAAAGAATGATACCCTGTTAAATATAAAACTGTTTCACAATAGGTAAAAAGATGAACACCTGCTTGCTTTACATCATTTTGTGTTTAGTTTATGATTTTAGTATTGTTCCTCTTTTAACTTGGCATTTTATTTACTTTGCCAGATTTTTGTGACTTTGTAACTTTCTATTCTAAGTTGAAACAATGTAGGTTGACGTCAGTATTTGAAAGCTGACAGTATATATTGGGACCCTATGCACAAATAAAATTGCTGTTTAGGTATTTCCTATTCAGCCCTCCAGACCCCACTTCTCTGTCTATCTTTTCTTCCGTGCACTCTCTCTTCCAGGTATTGGGACCCTCTTGCTGGCCAAGAGCTCCCCGGCAGACGTGCCGTTCCCGACAATCTAATATGACTATTTTTTTGGTGAATATATTTGGTTGTGAGGAGTTTAAAAATGATGAGCCTCTGTGAGTCTTCACTTTTACCTTTCTTGGGTTTTGCTGAGCTTCTTGGATCTCTTGGTTGAGGTAAGTCACTAAATTTGCACAAATTTAGCCATTATTTCTTCAAACACTTTTTCTTCTCTATTCTATCTTTTATTTCCTTCTGGAGCTCTATGTGGAAGTATTTTGTATCATTTGCTATTTGTGACTAGTTACAGATGCTCTATTTGGCTTTTATTTCCCTTCAATTATTTTTCTCTGGGTCTCTATTTCGATTATTATTTTTCAATGCTTAATTTAACAATGCTGTCTTTTGCTGTGTCTAATATACCAAATCTATACCTATGCCTATATTCTTACTATATCAAAAATCACAGTCATATTTTATTATCTTTTAAAATATATTGCTAGAGCTAACTCCTAAAATTGTGTTAATGATATTCATATATATGCTTATGAGAGAGATTGATCTATAATTTTATTTTCCTGAAATATTCTTTTATATTTCTAGTAGCAGGGAAATTCTGCCCTCACAAAATTAGTTACAAAGTATTCCCTTCACTTCTATCTTCTGAAAGAATTTTGTAGAATTAGTACCAATCCTTCTCAAAAATTAGGTAGAATTCACCAGTGAAGCAGTGGAGCTATCAGGGCCTGCAGTTTTTTCTTGTAGAAAGATTTTTAACTATGAATTTAATCTCAGGTTATATACTTCTTCCTAAAATGGGCTTTGGTCGTGATAGTAGCTTGGTAATTGTGCCTTTTGGAAATCTGTCCAGCCTGACCAACATGGTGAAACCCCATCTCTACTAAAAAATACAAAATTAGCTTGGCATGGTGGTGGGTGCCTGTAATCCCAGCTACTCAGGAGGCTGAGGCAGGAGAATCGCTTGAACTCAGAAGGTGGAGGTTGCAGCGAGCCAAGATCACACCATTGCACTCCAGCCTGGATGACAGAGCAAGATTGTCTTAAAAAAAAAAAAAAAAAAAAAAAATCCGTTCATTCAATGTGCATTAATTAATTGGTATAAAGACTTGTTTTTTTGTTTTGATTTGTTTTTCTCAATCTTCCCTCTCTTTTCTTTTGTGAAGAGTAGGTCTAACTTAAGAACTTTCCAGCTGGGCCTGGCGGCTCACCCCTGTAATCCCAGCACTTTGGGAGGATGAGGCAGGCAGATCACCTGAGGTCAGGAGTTAAAGACCAGCCTGGCCAGCATGGTGTAATCCTGTCTCTACCAAAAATAAAAAATTAGCTGGGCGTGGTGGCAAGTGCCTGTAATCCCAGCTACTCTGGAGGCTGAGGCAGGAGAATCACTTGAATCTGGGAGGCAGAGGTTGCAGTGAGCCAAGATTGTACCACTGCACTCCAGCCTGGGCAACAGAGCAAGACTCCTCTGTCAAAAACAAAACGAAACAAAATGAACACGAACACAAAACAAGGCTTTCCCAGATCTCTAGGGCTCCCGTGAATGAGAGAGCAGAGCAGATCTCTTCCTGGTGACCTCCGAGTGCAGAAGCCTTGGAGAATACGCTTTGTCGTATTCTTTGTCCTGATAATACAGAAATAGTTTTCTGAGTTTTGAGTGGCTTGGCAGCAGAAGAGACGGGGATGCGGTTAGTCCACCGTCACTGCAACTAATCAAACATGGTCTAAGGGGCCCTTTTCAGGAGTGCTGTACCCTGGAAAGTATGCCATGCTTTTGTGGGGAATGAGGCCTGGGGGATAAGCATTTCTGCAGCCATTCCCATCTGGGGGATACATCACATTGGGAACAGAGCGGCATTGTTTAGGGGAAGCATAGATCACGATAATGAGGAGACTAAGTTAATTATTTTCAATATTTCTTATGCGCCGCATACCTTAGATATCTTAGTTTTTATCCTCGCAACTCCACTATTAGGTAGATGTTATCATCCGATTTTACAGATAAAGTTCCCGAGGCTCTTAAGTAAGGCATGCTGCCTCTTATTTTCTCTCCCCAGTCCTTCCCCTCATTCATTCCCTCCCCAGCCTGCCTGTGCACCCGGAGGCTGACCCCTGCTCCCTGCCTCTGACTGCCAGCTGGGCTCAGTCAATGGGAACCACTATCAGGGAATTGGAGGATGAAACTGGAACAAGGTCAGGATATTTCTTCTCCATGCCCTCCATGTTTCTGTACCACGTCTCTGATAGGGGCTGACTCGTGCCTCTGAGTCTCACTGGGCTAAACACTGCTTCCTCCTCTCATGTTTTCATGCTTGGGGGCAGTACGTTCCCATCTTGGCTTTCTCCTCTAGGAAGATGACAGTCCCTTGCTGGCTTCCTTATCCCTGCCACATCCCCATCGCTGGAGACAGTCACCGCATTGCAGCCTGTGGGGGTGCGCCTTCTGAAGGCAGTGGGTCCCCTGCCAGAACCTTTTCTAGTACGCTAAGCTTCGCTTCCAGGATTACTTAACTAAATCTAACTATGGTTGAACCACTCTGACCCTAGGGGTGAGTTTGGGTAAGCGAGCAAATCCAACGTGGGGTGGAGAGAGGGTCTCTTTCTCTTCCATCCAGCAGTGAGATGGGTGTCGGCCCTCACAGTGCTGGAAGGAGTGGTAGATCTAGAAGAAAGAAGCAGTGGGGTTAGATTAGAAGCCCGGAGACCTGGTTCGTATCCTACCCTGAATGGAAAATTGCTGATTAACCTTGAGCTCTGCCTTTCTGGGGTCCCTCAACCTTCCAATTTTTTCACCTTCTGGGGTTTCAGTGAGTGCCTTGTGACAAAACGACCTTGAAAAGCACAGAGCAGAAGCGTGTAAGGTAGCTGTGTTTTCCTGGTTGTCAGTGATAGAGGCTGCAGGCTGTGGGTTAACTATTCTGTCCATTTCAGTCCTGAACTTGAATGGGATGAGAAAAATCAGGGGGACGTTTCCATCTCTCACGGCCTCGGGCCTGCCTGCTTCTCTGCCGTGCTGGGTTTGGGAGGGGGAAGAATCATCCCGACGAGGCCTCACATGGCCCTCACATTTAAGGCTTGTTCAGGTCCTGCTGGGCAGAAAGGGGATTTCTGGCTTTTAAGGAGAGTATGAATTAAATCTGCAGCAGCAATGAGCTTACCTTGGCATTTTTCGTGATTTTCTGCAGCGTTAAAAACTTTTGCCAATGTTTGCATTTTATAGCTTCTGCCTTGGTGAAATTATCGAGGTTTCCAACTGTGATTTCAATGGTTCTTGGAGTAGTGGGGCATTTCTAAATTGCTGCCAGAAATTAACAGCGATGGATGAGAGGGGAAAAAAAATAATCAAACAGGAACTAGTGAGTGAAAATTTAAGTGAAAGAAAGGGGAAAATAGGTATGTATAGAGAGATAGGTAGGCATGCACGTATATATATGTATGCACATTATATGTATTTTTTACTGTGATCTTTTTGCTTAATATGGCAGAAAACAATGGATAGAAAAATTACTGCATTTACAAAAGCGTTCCCTATGCCCATTTCCTCCCCATCCCACCACTGCCCAGTGCAGTTTTGGAAAGTAGCCCCGATGCCTTTCTAGCAGCTGGTCAGGGTCTTCGTATTTTATATTTTAATGCCTGACTAAGAGTTTGCAAATTCAAATGGCTACAACTGGAGATCAAGTGCCCCTTAGGCTTCTCATGGGAGCCAGAAATTCAAAATTTTATGTAAAAATCTTCCATTTTAAAGGTTGGAAACAAATTTTTGTTAAAAGCACATACACAGTACAGACCCGGCAAAAAATGCTTGGTTGAACTTATGAAATTGCCACTTCGCGGGACCGCATGTCAGCTGTTTGCCATGCTTAGTTTAAGCACATTCATTTTTTCAGGGTGGAGTGTCATATTTTTAAACCTGAAGTGTAACACACACACACTACTGAAGTGTAACACACACTGTGCTTGAATACTGAGTGTCCAGCCATTGCATCTCACATTTACGCCCACCTGTGTCTGTGTGGCCACCACCCAGATGAAGATACGTTCATAGAACTCTTCAGTGCCTAAAAGTTCCCACTGTGGTGTTCCCCTGACAGTACTCACTTCTCCACTGAGAGGGTCCTCAATGGAGGACACAGCCTAATTGAGGTGGGGGGCAGTGAGCCTCCCTGAGGGTGAGAGGGAGAAAGAGATCTTGGGGGTTTTAGGGGCAATGGATGGAGACCTGTGCTACCCTAGGATGTGGGGGAGAGGACAGCTCCATGACATTCCTTGGGGAAATGTCGCAGACATTTGGCATCCTGAGTTCCGAAAGGGCTCAGGTCCCGTGGCCAGGCTTGCCGTGGAAAGAATGGACCACAACTTGGGAGTCGATTTTGTGGATCTGAGTAGGTAGGGAGCTGAGAAAGTGGCAACCTTGGGCACTGAAGACATTTGAGTGTACACTATGTAGGCAGTCAGGGTTTCCATAGACCCCGAGGGCCAGAAGAAGCCTCTGCAGGGCACTATGGGGTCTCCACAGCCCGCTTGTAACAGCGGGCAAGGGAGTCGGTAGGAGGGAGTGAATGAACCCAAGTCATTTATTTAGGGGACAAAGACACGCAGGGCTTCTCTTTCTTGTATGGCCTGTAGGGTAGTAAGCGCACATGTGTGACATTGATTGTGTCTGGAGTTTTAATCGGTAGAGCCAGAGCCCATGCCAGGCTGCATTTGCTGGTGCAGCCAGGAAGGGGTTGCAAGAAACAGGCAACATTTCTGCTGCTTCTCAGCCGCAGGGGAACTTGCTTCCAGGTTTTATGTTTTCCCACAGGTCTTAGAGGCTTTTATTCTAATACACAAAGGGGAGGCTTTGGGGAGGGGCGCCTGGCAGGGAATTCAAACCCAGAAGCGAAGATAGACTCAGGCTTGCAACTATTTTCTAATCCTGGAGGTAATTGGCAGCCACTCCTCCGCTGTGAGAACAGATGCAAATGCCTTCCCTCCTGTGCAATCGGCAGGGCCTCAGAGGCTCCATTTTCACCTGGTGACTTGTTGCCTTGTGTTAATGAGGCTTTTAAACTGTCTTCTGCACTTTCTCCCTCAGATGAAGGTGGCCTCGCTGGGCAAGTGCTAATGGCTCCTGTTGTAACTCTCCCAGTGGAGTAGAGGAAACCTCTTCTCTCATCTCCCAAGGAACTGACTTGGAGGCCTGTCCTTCCCTTCAAGGTGGTTGAGCAAGTGAGTCTCGCCAGGTCTGGGGGATGCACCAACAGCTGTCTTGGCCTGGCCAGGTAGGACGGGGACCCTCTGGGCCAGCTCCCACCTGCCTCACTTCTCTCTCTCCCTGGCATCCCATGAGCATGGTTGCGGTCTTGTTCAGTTGAGGCGGGGGCGGGGCTGAGAGCCCCTGCCCCAGATCCAGCGGTCACAGACATCCTTATGCCCCAGCTTTGAAGGTTGTAAGGTCTGACCATGCTGTGGATGGCACGGCAACCTCTGTGACCTGAACATACACCTCTGGAGGGCCTTCCGGAATTAGAAAACCTGAAGTAGCTGAAAGATCATGAAAAATGGAATGACGATCGACCCCTGCGGCGTCTAACTAACCTGAGACATTCTTCTGTGGTTTCTTATGCCGGCCTCAACTGACGAGGCCATTGGACTTTGTAACTGACCTTGGTCAACCTCGTGACTCCATACCTTACGATTCCCTCCCAGCTTGCAAACTTACTACCCCCTCCCAGCTTGCAAAAAAAAAAAAAAAAACCCTAAACTGTAACTTCGGTAACTTTCCACCGTTTACCCCAAACCTATAAAACCAACTCCTATCCCACTGGCCTTCACTGACTCTCTTTTCAGACTCAGCCCGCCTGCACCCCAGTAAATAAACAGCCGTGTTGCTTACACAAAGCCTGTTTGCGGGGGGGTCTCTTCATTCAGAGCGTGCATTTTAACAAAGGTGAGGCTCTGTCATTAGAAAGCAGTCTTTACAACAGAAATGGAAATTGCATTAATAATGGCCAGGACTGCTGTGGAAACTCCGGGTACACATAGCCGGGATGGGCCCTTTCTGTCTACGATCACCATAGCCCCCTGTTGGAGAAGTGGTTTTATTTCTTTAAACAGATGAGAATATTGAGATTAGAGGATTCTTCTTCTTATTATTATTGTAATTGTTTTCAGGACGGAGTCTCACTCTGTTGCCCAGGCTGAAGTGCAGTAGTGCAATCTTGGCTCACTGCAACCTCTGCCTCCAGGGTTCAAGCAATTCTCCTACTTCAGCCTCCCAAGAAGCTGGGATTACAGGCACACACTACCATGATCGGCTAATTTTTTGTATTTTCCGTAGACACAGATTTTCACCATGTTGGCCAGGCTGGTCTCGAACTCCTAACCTCAGGTGATCTGCCCGCCTCAGCCTCCCAAACTGCAGGGATTACAGGCGTGAGACCATGCACCCAGCCTTTTATTATCATTTTTTATTTTGTAGAGACAGGGTCTCACTCTGTTGCCCAGGCTGATCTTAAACTCCTGGCCTCAAGCAATCCTCCTGAAGTGGGGTGAGTAATCCCACCTCAGCCTCCCAAAGACCTGGGATTACAGGTGAGAGCCACCGTGCCCGGCCAATAGAGGATTCTAAGTAACTTGTTCAACATGTCTAAGCTGGGATTCTGAATCCAGATCTCTCGGGTTCTGAGTCTGTTCCCTGATGAAACAGGAGTTTGTCTGGCATGTAACAAATGACTCTCCATGAGAAGTCAGGTGTTGATCAATAGGAGTTTTATTACTTGTCACAAGTAAGGAAATGGATGTGTTCTCCCAAGCAATATGTGCTTGAGGGAAGGGACGGGAGGGTTTTATGGGGTGATGGAGAGGGGAGAGGGTATGCATTGCATGGAGAGGTGGGGGGTGGTCCCCTGGTGCAGACTCAGGGAGTCCATGCAGCCACATGAGTCACGTGTGATGGTGATGAAGCCGAGGCTCCTCCAGGAGTGGTCATTAGGAAAGCTCTCTTGAGTTCGTCTATACATTGCCCCGCTCTGTACTTTTAACCAAGTAGGTGACCACATTCCACACAGGGATTAGGAGAAACAGGCTGTGGGGCGGGAGGCTGCACACCAGACTGATGGCTCCGTTGATTAAATTCCTGTAATCCCTCCCTGTCTGCTTGCATGTCCCTGTGTTTTCTGGTTTCCCAGGAGCCACAGAGGCAAGCCAGGCATGAAACCCTGTGATGCCGCTCCTGTCACATGCCCATGAAGCCAGCCCTGGGTAAGGTGGACTGAGTGTAATATGCAATAGATGCTAACAGGTAAGAAAATGCAGGGGGCATAACCTCCTAAAGGGAGAAGTCAAAACTCAAAACTCACTACCCGCGACTTCGCCATTAAGAAATGCTGGTTTCGTATGCTGAGAAGTCAGTCTTCAAAAGAGCTCAATAGAAACTCAAGGATTTGTAGGAAGCTGCTGGTTTTTAATAGTTTGTCCGTTCACCCACCTAATATCGATTTCTCCTGTCTTACTTGATAATAGAATCGCAGCTTCATCAAGGCAGAAAGTGTTCACCCAAATGCTGTGCTTCCCAGACCCCCAGTGCCCTGGCCAACAGAACATGGGCAGAGGCCTGCTGGGGACACCTGAGAAAGCTTTACTTCCCCACGTAGGTGACATTCCTCCTTCTAGATGCTTCTGTGTCCATCTGTCTTCTTGCTGAGGTAGAGTGGCTGGAGAACACCAATAATGACAAGGTGGCCTTGAGAACAAAAGCACAAGCTAGGGATGGTCAGACAGACAGCCCAGAAGCCTGGGGTCTGGGTAACATCTCAGAGTCACCAGGCTTTAGCCACCTCCCTGGATTTCCTGTCCCGCTAGGATAGAAAAAAAAAAAAAAAAAAAAAAAAAAAAACCTCTATGAGGCTAAGCTGCTAGAGGTTCTTATACATGCAATGGCAATCTCTAACAAACATGGCAGCTGGTTGGAGCACTTTTAAAATCCAGAAGCAAACCCCCAACTCACAGCTGTGGTTGCACTGTCCCGGCCTGTGCAGTGAGGTGCTCTGAGCAGGAGTGTAGGAAGTGTGCCCCTCCCTTCTCCAGCCTCCCGTTCTCACTGACCCTCTCAATGGCCATTCAGGCTGGCCTTTCAGCACCACACCTCATTCTTGTACCTGCTGTGGAGGGACATCACCAGGGCTGCCCGCTGGTCTCTCTCAAGAAAGGCACACTTCTAAGCCCCCTTCCCAGTCAGGCAGGGCCTCGGGGTGACTTCTGGCTAATTGTGTGGGTGGTGCCTGGGCTGAAGCTCAGAAGAGTGCTGTGAGGGCCCCACGTGAGTGTTTCTCCTGCTACAGCAGCTGTGGAGGCCTGGCATTGAGATGGTGACGTCACCAGACTGGGGCAGCCTGGATCACTGAGTCACTGTATGGAAGATGATGGCCAGGGAGTGGCCTAGATTCACAGTGGGCTTTGCAGGGGTTAGAAATAAATGTGGTTGAAGCCATGACATTTTAGAGTTATTTACTATCCCAACTTAGCCTGGTCTGATCTAATTCCCCTCCTGTTCCCATTGCAAACGTGCGCTAAGCTCTGTGCAGGAGCTGGAATTCAAACCCAGGACTCTTTCCATGCATGGGGCTGTGGGGCCTTGGGACAGCCCCTGGGCCAGCCTCATGGAGTGGAGGGTGAAATGATGAACAAGAATTGTGCTCCCACAAAAAACACAAAGGTGACTCCAGCAAACAGAAGACTGTCAAGGAGTGGCCCCGGCTCTCGGATCTGTTCATCTAGTCTGGGCCCCAAATCTCTCCCAAGACAGATCTCTGGAGGTGGGGCTAAAAGTATGGGGAGGATTTGACCCTTGTGAAGAAAGTCCAGCATCAGAGCTTGGAGTGTTGGGGGCCTGGGGCAGTGGATGGAAGAGCCCAGCACCCAGCGGGTGCTCATAAAGGACAGAGTCCCGGACTGAGGACTTGATCCCTAGAAAATACACGATCCAA
This sequence comes from Alouatta palliata, assembly GCA_004027835.1. Classification (NCBI taxonomy): domain Eukaryota; kingdom Metazoa; phylum Chordata; class Mammalia; order Primates; family Atelidae; genus Alouatta; species Alouatta palliata. Next base: position 61,070 of record PVKV010006556.1, read on the forward strand.
ACACTCCCACAATATGACAGAAAAACTGAGGCCAAGAAAGAAAGCGCTCGATCCGGGTCACATGGTATAGTCACCAGGACTCCAGAAGTTGAGTACATACTTTTAATGCCACAGCACGCATCTCAGGAGCAGACAATTTCCTAAGAGCTGGTTTTCACCAGACCCTTCTCAGGGATCTCAGTCAGGAGATCCTGGTCGCGAGTGACTGAAATTCATCTCCAGATGTCCTGAGCAGCTCCCACAGCTGAAGGGACTGAATTGGCTCCCACAACTCAGAGAGCTAGAGACTGCTCCAGGCTCCATGCAGCTGCCATGCACCTTCACACTCTGCTACTCAGCTTGGCTTTCTTCTGCGATTGCCTCAACCTTGGACAGAGTCTTCCGATCTGGGGCCAGGTGGTCCTCGGCTGCCTCTTGCAGATGCGCAAGCGCCACCTCGCCAGGGGTTCCATCAGCGCTCCCAGGGGGGCGCTCAGCTTCGATCACATGCCTCTCCCAGAGCCAACCCCTCACTTCTCAATGGCTAGGTCTAAACGCCTTTCTGAAGGGTGCCTGTGAGAGTGTGTGTGTGTGTGCATGCTCACAAACTTTTTAGACTGAGAAAAGTCTGGTTCTGCAGAGGAAAATCACTATTACTGGAAGAATGGAACCTGGATGCTAGGCTGGAAGGAGCCGCAGGAGAGCCCTGCTACAAATGCTATTCCCTCGCATGGACTCAGGAAGCTGGGAAACCAGGCCAGGAGGACCACTAGAGGCCAGGAGTTCAAGATTAGCCTGGGTAACATAGTGAGACCCCATCTCTACAGGTATAAATATTAGTTGGGTGTGGGGGTGCATCTGTGGTCCCAGCTTCTCAAGAAGCTGAAGTAGGAGGATCCCTTGAGCCCAGGAGCTTGAGGCTCCAGTGAGCTGTGATTGCACCACTGCACTCTAGCATGGGCAACAGAGTGAGACCCTGACCCAAAAAAAGAAAAAAAATTAACAGCAGCTTTCAGGTTAAGGAAAGCTGTGGCATCAAATTCAGTGTCACTCTTGATCCTTAGAGCACAAGGGTGTCCTTGGTTGGGTTTTGCTGAAGCTGTGCCTGGGATTCAAAGAGAATCCTTGAATCAAGAGAGGAAAAGGAGAGGAACGGGAAAGGGCAGGCTGGAGAAGAGCAGGATCAGGAACGAGGAACGCTGCAAAAGAAGGTATGAGTACCCAGCTTGTCTTCACTGAGCGGAGAGCAGATCCCTCGGCTGCTGAGTCTGGGCTTCTGGCGACTCATGGTTCTCTAGAGGATCACCTTGGGTTGACACAGTTTTTACTTTCCAGGGTTGGCCCATAGCCAAGGGCTGACTGATACGGGGATATGAAAGTCCACCCCTTTGCCTCAAGTGGGATAACTCCATGGTACCATCTCCCCTCTCCTCCCAGAGCACCCTCTGTGATCAGGCTGAGGCCAGACTTCAGCAGAACCCACGTCTTTGCCTGCCTCTTCACCGCTCCTACTTGCTCCCCCACTTCTGCACACATTTCATCAGAAAATGTTCTCTGTAAAAGAGTTGCATAAAAATCCTCCTCTCAGGCTCTACTTTCAGGGAGCCTAACACAGGTCTGGCTGCAAGGTGGCCATTTCAGGTGAAGTCCTAGACGTAGCCTGATCCTGTGCTCTGGAGTCTAAATTTACCCGAGTTTGTCCCACCTCAAGGGAAGGGAGGTGGGCTTTGCAAGCTCACACCAGTGAATAACCAGGATGAGGAGTGGGGGTGGACAGCATAGCTTCCAGCCATTCCTGGCTGTCTGCTTGGAGGAGGTGGCTCTGGTAGCCCAAGAGAAAGTGCCTTGAAGATCCTGGCAGGTGGAAGGATCTTTGTAGCCAAGCCCACGAAATAGGAGCTGAGCCACTGTAAAAGAAGTCAAAGGATTGAGTGGGTCACCAGCACTGCCTGCCTCATAGGGAAAGAAACCAGGCTGCGCAGAACTTTGCAAATCAAGTAACTATCGGCACCCACAAGGGTGCTGTAATTAGCTGATGACAGGTTGCTGTTTATCAATGTGTTACGACTCATATAGAGAATACAGTACTTACAAACCCTTGTAATGAAATATTTTTCCTTTATTGAGGCTGTGTTTATATAGATGCACATTAGTTTAAACTTTTTGACCTCATTTGCATTCTACAATTATCATAATTTCCTTTTCCCAGATGCATTCACTCTTAATTAATCTCAACCACTCTTGAGCTTTTTTGATTTCTATTATCGCTATTTAAAGTTGAGAAGATTTTTAATGGATCGAAATCACATATTCAAATTAGTTTCTTTTTCTAAAGTTATAACAACTTGAAATTTTATTTCATGTGGGCCCAAAGTATTACCTGAAAAGTAATTTGATTGTTTCATAATTTAAATCATCTGTGTGGAATAAAATTCATTAACCTTATTTACATGTGTGTAAAAATTATGATACTCTAACCAATTAATATTTATAAAAAGCATGCCGTATTTTACAGCATGGAGTTTTGACTTCTGCTCTGTCAGCCACATCTCTGAGCCTATGTAGCTCAAGAAATGTGGGATAGGTGTTGATTTCCAGTTTTGGCTAAAACTAGTAATTTAGTTGTTTATCTAGACAATGTGATATGTGGAAGTTGTGTCTTCACCTCCTGGGACTGAGGGAGCAGTGGCTATTGAGGGCTTATTGAGGCTGACTTTCAGCATCTTCTTCCCAGGATAGTAAGGGAGCGCTGACCCCAGAGGGCCTCGCCTGGAGGCCTGGCTGGGAGCTTGAAGCTATCAGGTGGGAAATGTCAAACCCTGAACAATGGATCCTTTCCTTCACAGATCTACCCTGAAGATGCACAAACACATCATTCTCTGGACAGCACTTCCTAGGCACAGTGCTGGAGATTCATTTTTCTTCCTTTTTGTTTTTTTGAGACAGAGTCTCACTCTGTCACCCAGGCTGGAGTGCAGTGGCGCAATCTCGGCTCACTGCAACCTTCACCTCCTGGGTTCCAGTGATTCTCCTGCCTCAGCCTCCCGAGGAGCTGGGACTATTGGCACGCATCACCACTCCCGGCCAATTTTTGTATCTTTGGTAGAGACGGGGTTTCCCCACATCAGCCAGGCTGGTTGCAAACTTCCTGACCTCAAATGATCCACCTGCCTCTCAGCCTCCCAAAGTGCTGGGATTACAGGCGTGAGCCTCTGTGCTCGGTCTGGAGATTCTTTCCAAAGCAAGCCTCGAGGAGGGGGCAGGGCAGTTCCCAATATGCTTAAGACACTCACCTACAAGGCTGAGTGCAGTGGGTCTAACTTTGGCTTTTTAAAATTTAAATTTTATTTCAACTCTTATTTTAGCTTCAGTGGATACATGCGCACATTTGTTACGTGGGTATGTTGTGTGATGCCGAGGTTTGGGGTACGCTTGATCCCATCACCCAGGTAGTGAGGATAACACCCAATAGGTAGGTTTTCCAGCCCTGCCCTCTCTCTCTATCTCCTCTAGGGGTCCCCAGTGTCTGTTGTTTCCATCTTTGTGTCTACGTGTGTTCAGTGTTCAGCTCCCACTTACAAGTGAGAGCATGCAGTGTTTGGTTTTCTATTTCTGTGTTAATTCTCTTAGGATAACGGCCTCCCGCTGCATCCATGTTTCTGGAAAAGACATGATTTTGTTCTTTTTTACGGCTGCATACTATTCCATGGCATGTATGAATGACAATTTCTTTATCCAGCCCACCACTGATAGGCACCTGGGTTGATTCTGTGCCTTAGCTGCTGTGAATGCTGTGGTAAACACATTAGTGCAGCTGTCTTTTCTGGTAGAAGTTTTCTATTCCTTCAGGTCTATACCAGTCATGACATTGCTGAGTAGGATGGTGGTTCTGTTTTCATTTCTTCGAGAAATCTGCAAACTGTTGTCCCCAGTGGCTAGGCTGATGTGCATTCCCATGCGCAGTGGATAAGGGCTTCTAGGCTGTGGCTTGAGTCCAGGCTTTGGCCCCTACTACCTGTGCAATCCTGCATTTCAAGTTCCTTGTCACCTGGACCATCAGCAGAGCTTCCTTGCAGGTACCCTGTGCTGCCCTCACCTCCAACATTTCCTTTGCTTTAGAGCCAGGGTAATTATTTCGAAGCATGAGACCAATTGAGTCAATAACTACTCATGAGCTTTTCTTTCTTTTTTTTTTTTTTTTTTAATTTTGAGACGGAGTTTCGCTCTTGTTTCCCAGGCTGGAGTGCAATGGCACGATCTCGGCTCACCGCAACCTCCGCCTCCTGGGTTCAAGCAATTCTCTCACCTCAGCCTCCCAAATGCCGGGATTATAGGTGTGAGCCACTGCACCCAGCTGTAATAGGATCTTTTTTTTGAGATAATCTTACTCTGTCTCCCAAGTTGCAATGCAGTGGCGCCATCTCAGCTCACTGCAGCCTTCACTTCCCAGGTTCAAGCGATTCTCCTGCCTCAGTCTCCCGAGTAGCTGAGATTACAGGCACGTGCCACCACGCCTGGCTAATTTTTGTGCTTATAGTAGAGACGAGGTTTCACCATGTTGGCCAGGCTGGTCTCAAACTCCTGACCTCAGGTGATCCACCTGCCTCGGCCTCCCAAAGTGTTGGGATTACAGGTGTGAGCCACTGTGCCCAGCCCTCTAATAGGATCTTTTATACCTCTTCAGAGCTCATGGCTAGCTTAGGGTTGAGGAGGGGAAGCCAGAAGGTAGCAGCCATTCCTAAGAATGGGGAATGGCATGGGTGAAGCTGCAGAAGGAATTGTGTTTTGCTAGGCAACCGCCCCAAATCCTGGGTGTTGCACTTCCTGTGTTTGTTCTCCCACTGATTCCTATGTTCCCCTTCCTTTGCTCTGCTCTGCATAGCAAAAGATCTGACCACTATGGGCTGCTTCTCCCAGGCTTCCGCCTTCACCTCCAGTTGGGGACATTGATGAGATACACTGGGGAGGCTGGAGGATGGGAGAAACCTGGTTCATCTTCCCCTTCCTCCCTGCCTTGGGTAGCTTCTCCGGCAGCAGCTGGTCTTCTCTGTGGCTCTGGCTCTGGCACGGGATATACCTGCAGTGTGAGTTTCAGAGGGCTGACCTCGGTCCCACAGACTCTGCCTCCTCCCTTGTTCTCACTGGCCCAGGGAACGTGTGTCTTTCTTTCCTTACGAATCTCTGAGTTTACATCACTTCCATTTCGACTCAGCTGCATTAAACTTCCCCTGCTGTAAAAACTTAAAGGGAGTTGTTTTCCTGTTTAGGCCTGATTCGTGCACCTCCTTCCTCCCCATGCTGCTCCTCCTCCTCATTTACAGGAGATACAAGCTTTCTCCCTGGACTTGTACAATGGAAGGCTAGGCTTTAATCTGGGAATAAAAGGCCATATCTCCTATAAATGAATTTCAGACTTCAGTGAGCAGGTGCTGGAGGTGTGCTCTGAATAGGAAAGTGAGTTGCGAGAACCCCACTCCACTAGGCAGTCACCCATTCAGGTCCTTCTGAGGATGCAGCCGGCTCTCAATTAGCTGCGAATGGGCATGCCTGGAGAATCCTAGCCCAGACCTTTGTTTCTCCACCTGCCTGTCTCCACCTGCCCATCAGGAGTAATGAAGACTTTTTAATGCAAGCAGACGAAAAATGAAAGCAGAAAGTAATCCAGCAGCAAAGCAGCCAGGATATGAGGAAATCGCACCCAAACGGTCCTGCGGTTCCTATGTGATCTGCACTCTCTGTTACCCAATCGAGAGTCAACATAATAATGAATTTTTTACATTTGAACACACACACCCTGGGATGTCAGTCCAGGTAAAGGTCACACTCCTGTTGTGCTAGCTGGAAAAACAGTACTAGATGACTTTTGCCAGCACTCCGATATGGGGAATGGAAACGGTGTTCATACTGTTTTTCTTCCTCTGGACTATCGCTACATGTGATCTCATTTATTTTCTCAACATCAGACCCCTCAAACTAACTTAAATAGTGTCCTTCACCTGCCTCTTCCCTCCTGTTTTAATAAGTGAGGGTTTCTGCACCAGTTAGAGTCATGTGGTGTATGCTGTTGCAGTGACATCTAAGATTCACAGAGTCTTACGACAATAAGACTTACTCCTTGCTGTGTGCCAAGTTCATGGAGGGCAGGGCACCGCTCTACGTGTCCTTACTCAGGGGCCCAGCTGAACGCAGCAGCCGCTCTCTGGAATATTGCTGGTGCCTGGGGCAGAGGGCAGCATACTCTGACCACAGTTCACGGTCATAGAAAGTCCCATGGTGACACCGAACTTTTTGTGACCACTACTATCTTCCTAAAGTTGTATCTCTAGCTCTGCTTTGATGTCTTGTCGTAATCTCAAATGAATGCCTGGGCACGGTGGCGCATGTCTATAATCACAGCACTTCCGGAGGCTGAGATGGGAGGGTCACTTGAGGCCAGGCATTTGAGACCAGCCCGAGCAACCTAGCAAGACCTTATGTCTCCAGAAAGCAAAAACAAGAAGCAAACAATGAGCTGAGTGTGATGGCACACGCCTGTAGTCCTAGCTACTTGGGAGGCTGAGATGGGAGAATTGCTTGAGCCCGGGAGGTCGAGACTGCAGCAAGTCATGATGGTACCCACTGTACTGCAGCCTGGCCAACAGAGCAAGTCCGTGACTCATAAAAGTCTCAAATGTAATGTTAACAACATTGAACTCTTAATTTTCTATACTTCTAATTACCTCTCATCTCAGTAAATGACACCCCTGTCTACCCACATGCTTAAGTGAGAAATCCAGGCATCGTTCCCAATTTTCTCTTTTTCTTTCAGTTGCCGCATTCAGCCCACCTGCAAGTCTTATTCAAAAATCGTTTTGGAATCTGTCTATCTTTGTCCATATTTACGGCAGCCCTTTGTCTCAGTGTTGGTTTCCCTTAGAAGTGGATCCTGGTATAAGGATTAAAGTGCAAATTATTTATTTGGTTGGTACCGGAACACTGATAGGGGAGTGGGAAAGTGAGACAGGTGAGGTAAAAAGAAAACCTAGCTGGGCGCAGTGGTTCACGCCTGTAATCCCAATATTTTGGGAGGCCAAGGCAGGAGGATCACAAGGTCAGGTGTTCGAGATCAGCCTGGCCAACATAGTGAAACCCCTCATCTACTAAAAATACAAAACTGAACAGGCTGTGGTGGTGCATGCCTGTAAACCCCACTACTCGGGAGGCTGAGGCAGGAGAATGGCTTGAACCCAGGAGGCGGAGGTTGTAGTGAGCCAAGATCGCACCATTGCACTCCAGCCTGGGAGACAGAGAAAGACTCTGTCTCAAAAAAAAAAAAAAAAAAAAAAAAAAAAAAAAAAAAAAAAAAAAAAGAAAAGAAAAGAAAAGAAAAGGAAGAAAAGAAAACCTTAAAATAGAGTAATGAGATAAGAGGAATCCCCCTCTATTTCCATGGTCATGGTGGGTTCATTACTGAACCACATCCAACTGTGGCTAACTAGATCTGAATCCTGCAGGAACCTCCTGGGAAATGATATAGAACGTATGTCTTAGGGTTAGTCTTCTAGCATGGGGTTTATATCATCAACAGAGACCTGGTCCTGGTGACTATGAATCCTTTGGACTTCTAGGCTGGGCTATAAGCAGGCAGAGTGGCTTCAACATGACTTTGGAGAGAGTCTTCCTGAAAAAAGACACAGGTATTGGCAATTTGAAGTCAGCTGGCACGCTGTACTGATACGGAGGTGGGACCAACAGCATTCACCGTGGTCCATCCCTTTACCCCTCAGGTCCACTTGCGACCCACAGTAAGTTTACCCTGATGACAATCACAGGACTCTTCAGGGTCAATCACAGCTTATCAATCATCAATAGGAAATTTTGTGGGACAAGCTGTGGCCGGTCAGTTGCTCCTAAGGTTGGGGCTTCCTACTCCATATTTCACTCCTTTGCCACCACTTCTACATTCCCGTCACCATCTATCAGCATTCAGCACGCTATAGGCTGCTCGTTTGGTAACCTGCACTTTCATGCCTGATAGATCTGGGCATTTGGCTCTCATATCTTTGTCAAGCCATGATTTTGAAGTTACCCATTAACAGTTATCAACAAACAAGGAATCATCAAGATTTGCTGCCCAAAGCTGGGTGTGGGGGCTCACACCTGTAATCCCAGTGCTTTGGGAGGCAGAGGTGGGTAGATCACTAGGCCAGGAGTTCAAGACCAGCCTGGCCAACATGATGAAACCTCGACTCTCCTATAAATACAAAAAATTAGCCGGGCATGGTGGCAGGTGCCTGTAATCCCAGCAACTCAGGACGCTGAGGCAGGAGAATAGATTAAACCCAGGAGGCAGAGGTTACAGAGAGCCAAGACCGTGCCACTGCACTCCAGCCTGGGCAGCAGAGCAAGACTTTGTCTCAAAAAGAAAGAAGAAAGAAAAGAAAGAAAGAAAGAGAGAGAGAGAGAGGGAGAGAGAGAGAGAGAGAGAGAGAGAAAAGAAAGAAAGAAAGAAAAAGAAAGAAAGAAAGAAAGAAAGAAAGAAAGAAAGAAAGAAAGAGAAAGAAAGAAAGAAGAAAGAAAGAAGGAGGAGGAAGGAAGGAAGGAAAGAAAGAAGGAAGAAAGAAAAAGAAAGACAACGAAAGAAAGATTTGCTGCCCAAGTAAGTTCCCTAAGTTCCAGACAAACTCCTCCTGGCTTCCCATACACAGCAGCAACTCTGTCATTCATGATAAGCTTGGCCAGTACTCTGCCAGGCTGATAACTCCTTTCTTTGCTTTTAGGTGTACTGTGGTAAGGAACTGCAAATGACAGGCCAGCAGCTGCAGCTTCAGATTCAGTGGAATCTCTACTGTGTCCCCCGGTGGCAGTGTTTCTTCCAGGGTATCTAGCCCAGCAGAGCCTGAAGTTTTGGGGACAGGCAGCAGAAACTCCCCAGGTGGGCCATTTGGCTTAATAGAGGAGTCTCCTCCTATTTTCACTCCCTGGTTCCCAGACAAGTATCCCCTACCTGTTGTGGACACAGCACCATACATAGTCTTTGGTTCCAAATAGAAATTGCATTTTGAAAAACGCTGCTCCTAAACCCACAAAGGACTCTTCCCAATCTGCTGCTCACGTCCTGGAAGTGGTCATTTCTACATTTTCTCAGGCTGCTGGCAGCTCTGGATGATGTAGCGTCTTAGCACAGTGGTATCAGTGGTGTATTTGTAAACTGGTTTGTGTGTGGGGGGAAGGGGGACGGATGTCCGATTTGTAGAGTTTGGCTAAGTTTTGTTATGTAAATGCTTTCACTATTGCCAATTTCGATCTCCCAAAGATTTTACAACTGCGTCCCAAAATTCTCGAATATTTAACAGCCAACTTTCCTACGCCAATACAAGCTGGCTTCAATGTACATACCATGGACAGCAGCCCTTGGTTATCTGTCACTGTGGAACCTCTTTCATTATCAATTTGGTCCCTTGGTGGGAGCCAATGATATGTGAGATTCTCTAAACAACCAGACACTGAGACTCTGCAGACAGAGAAGCCAAATTCTTCTTAAGAATATGCAACAGTCCCACGTGAGGGTGAAACATGGCTTCCTCCATGGGGCAATGTGCCCAGTAGAGTCCACTTGCCACCATTTGGCTAGTTGGTAATTGTGGCAGTAGCCTCCAGCTATGGGTGCCTTCAGAATTTGCCTCTGTTTTCAAGCTGAGGCCACAGATTCCTCATACAGTGGAACCAGGCACCATTCCTAACCATCAGTCCTTTTGCCAGGGCTCCCCTTTGGGCTGGCAGAGACATTCTTAGAGTTGCACCTGTCAGCTAAAGAATGATGAGGTTCATACATTTGGAAAAGAGAACTTTATTTCTCATAAAGGGTTGCAGCCTGCAGGGTGGACATTCTGATAGGCTAGGAAGTGTAGCCTCTGGTCAGAAACCAAAAACCAACCCTTGGAGAGAGAAGATAAAGGAACAGACATTTAAGCTGAGCAGGATGGGTAGGTATACATGTTCAATAAGCTATAGGAGTATCCATGAATATTTCTGAAAGGAGAAATCATGGGTCCCATGTACAAAATACAGTGTTACCATGAACCAAGAGTGGAGTTTTCAGCTCTCTGACATTAAAAGGTGAAGCAGAGGACACAAAAGCCCATAGTGGGCATTCTCCATAGACTCACCAAAACCATACCATGGTCAGTGGTCTCTTGTCGGGAAAAAAATGCTGGTCAGTTGTGTTGAAACCACAAAAGAGAGTGGTGGTGTGAGGTGGTTGGTTGATACCAGTGTGGAGTCTGTTGAAAGGGCTGGTTTCTGTTTGATTCTTAGGGAATAAAGCACAGTGGTGGTTAGCAAGGGAGGGGGCACAATGAGGCATGTCTGACCTCCCTCCTATCATGGCTAAGAATTCAGTTTGCAAGGTCACTCTGGGGTCCGCTTGACCAAGAGGAGGTCTACTATTCAGTTGGGTGGGGGGGTCTTAGAATTTTATTTTTATTTCTCACCTCTCAGTTGGAATCTTTTCCTACCCAGTCCTCCTCCTTTCTTACTCCCCCTGGGAAAGTTTGTCTCACATCTGGCAGGCTTGCCCTGCCTAGTCCACCCCCTCTTCCCTTTATCTTCCACAGGCATTCCTCCCAACAATTCTCTTATATTTCTGACTCCACCTGGACATCTTCTTCCTGGAGAACCCACTGGCACACTGTTCTTGGGAGCTGGTACCCATGAGGGCCCAGCCTTGGCATCCAGTACTCATCCATCAGATCTTCAGTAACGGCAGTGGCTGCATTAGCCCTGATGAGCAAGAGCCCTCTTGGAACTGGGCATCACCTGCATCCTTGCCACCCATTGCCCCTGTGGCTTCTCTGCTCATGGACCCATCCTGCAGGCACTAGAGTGGGGAAGATGGATCATCTGGTCTATTTAGCTGGTCAGTGCCTCCTCCGTCATCTGTGCTCTCCAGTGGTATAAGCATATGATGCAACTACCTTCACACCTTAAGGCCACTCTCATAGATACATCTGCGTATTTTATCCTGAGACATTTTTATTTCCCCTCTTGTAGCCCTCTAACCCCACCCAAAGTTCCTGAACAACCAGCAAAGCCATTCATAACAGCCAAAGGTCCTGAATAGTCTTATCTTGGGTCATTTCTTACTCTAATACAAGCTAATAACCAGGTGTACGGCTTAAGCCTAGCCACTGAGAAGTCATCTTTACCTCTGAAATGCAACTGAAGAGTAGCAATAGTCCATTTTGGGCTTTCACCAACGTATTGTCCTAACTTATCCGTGAACCAAAGATGTTTTTCCTCCTTTCTCAGCGGGTAGTAGTGAACATTCATAAAGCCATAGGTATGAAATGTGGGAGACCCATCTGTGCAGGAAAGATAGGGGATAGTGAGGGTCTGGGCCAAGTGATAGATTTATTTATTTGTGCTCTCTGGGTCTACTCAGTCTAATCCCAAATGTTTTATTACCATTGTATGATAAAATGGCCTGCCTAACCTTATGACTGAGTGGGCTGACAACACCCAGCTCAGGAGGCAAAACTCAAATCATGTTGGAAAGAAATGTGATGCCCTATGAGCAGGTGTGCAGCCTCTGTTAGGGCCCAGTAGTATGTCAGGAGCTGCCCTGCACACCCTGGTGCGCCCCTCCCAACACCAGGGACCTCTTGGGAGACCTAAGGAGTGAGAAGACGCCCTGTGTGCTCTCAAGACAGAGACCTGCCTACCTGCAGGGTGGGTCATGCATGTTCGAGGCTTCTCCTGAGCACATTTCTCCAAAACGACACCCTTCCAACAAGGCTTTCAAAGACAATGCATTGACCCAGGAATTGTTATGCCCTTAATGAAAAATTCACAGAGTGACACAAAGGCCACGAGGCCTGGAGAAGATGGCCAGAGGGTGGTTGACCCAGGTAGTGAGGTCCTGGGGCTGTCCCCAGGCCTGTGTCCCTTGATGTTACAGCCTGGTGAAGCGTGGCTGAAAGTGGTCACCACTGGCTACTCCTCAGCTCCGTTCTCCTCCCAAATGCACAAGGCATCTGCCCCTCACCTTCTGTCCCTACTCTGTCCTATCCCAGTCTAGCAGGCACAAGCAGTTCTGTGAGCTTCCTCGACAGCTGAGCTTCCTGGGTGGAAATGAACCCGCTTCCTGGGTGGAAATGAATCCACTTCTGGGCCCCAGATAGTTTCCTCCTTCAGGGCTGTAAAAATTCAACCTGTTGGCAGGACACTGTGGCTCATGCCTGTAATTCCAGCACTTTGGGAGGCCGAGGTGGGCGGATCACCTGAGGTCAGGAGTTTGAGACCAGCCTGGCCAACTGGCGAAACCTATCTCTACTGAAAATACAAAAATTAGGTGGGGGTGGTGGTGGTGGGTGCCTGTAATCCCAGCTACTTGGGAGGCTGAAGGTGGAGTCAGTTGAACTCAGGAGGCGGAGGTTGCAGTGAGCCGAGATTACGTCATTACACCGCTGCCTCCTGGGTTCAAGTGACTCTCCTGTCCCAGCCTCCCAGGTGGTTGGGACTACAAGCATGCACCACCACACTCAGCTAATTTCTGTAATTTTTGTGGAAACGGGGCTTCACCACGTCATCCAGGCTGGTCTCGAACTCCTGACCTCAGGTGACCTGCATGCCTCGGCCTCCCAAAATGCTCGGGTTACAGGGGTGAGCCATCGTGTCCAGCTCAGGGTTGATTTTATTTAAAAACAAAGACCGTCCAAGCTGGGGTGTGCGGATGCCTCCCCAGTGCCTTCTATTACCTGCCATATTGGTTGGACGCTCGGAGGCCGATGTCTGTGGTGGGGCTGCTGTGACTGTGACGGAAGCAAGCCCAGCCCCCACTGAGGCCTTCTGCGACAGCCTTCTGGGAAACCCATTTGCCACAGTGGGGCTGCTCCCACCAAGGAGGGCGGAATCAGGTAAGACATCTCTGCTCAGGGGAATTGAATAGTCTTATTTTGACATCAACGCAAACACTATATAGGATGTTTGATATGAAATATTTTACAGTTCACCAACTATTTTCCTAAAAGTTATGGTTTATTTGTGACAAGCAACTGAGGGACAAGTAGAGAAGAGATGACTGACCCCATTTTACAGATGAGGACACGTAAGTGCTAGAGAGGTTGGGTCCAGTAAAAGTGGAACTAAACCCAGGTGTCTTTTTTTGGACAGCGTCTTGCTCTGTCACCCAGGCTGGAGCACAGTAGTGGATAATGGCTCACTGCAGCCTCAACCTCCTGACCTCCTGGGTTCAAGCAATCCTCCCACTTCACCCTTCTGAGTAGCTGGGACTACAGGCATGTGCCACCTTTATTTATTTATTTAGTAGAGACAAGGTTTCACTATGTTGCCCAGGCTGGTCTTGAACTCCTGGGTTCATGGAATCTGCCCACCTCAGTCTCCCAAAGTGCTGGGATTACAGACATGCAACATGGCACCCAGCCCCAAGGTGTCGGCTGCTAGCACTGCCTTGGGTTGGGTTGGCCCTGCAGCGGACGCAGATGGGTTTAGGATGTACCTATGCCTTCAAGCAGCTGTCTCAGGGAAGACCTCACTAGACAGATATTGATAAAGACAGGATTCCATCTGTAAACTTGTTTGAGAAGTGGTGGCTTGGGCACAGTGCTTCCACCACTCCCAGCTGGAGTGGCGGACACTGTCCCCTGAAAGGCTGGCTCCTTGGGTGGAAACTCACTAGCATCATTGCTCCCTGGGTCTTATTTGCAAGATGCCACTGGCCCTCAGCAGCTAGGATGGACAGATTTAGCAAATAAAAATGAAAAATGCCAGCCGGGTACGGTGGCTCACGCCTGTAATCCCAGCACTTTGGGAGGCCGAGATGAGTGAATCACGAGGTCAAGAGATCGAGACCAGCCTGGCCAACATGGTGAAACCCGGTCTCTACTAAAAATACAAAAAATTAGCTGGGCGTGGTGGCGTGCACCTGTAGTCCCAGCTACTCAGGAGGCTGAGGCAGGAGAATCGCTTGAACCCAGGAGGCGGAGGTTGCGGTGAGCCGAGACGGTGCCACAGCACTCCAGTGAGACTCCGTCTTGGGAAAAAAAAATTAAAAATACCCAGTTACGTTTGAATTTCTGATAAATAATGAACATTTTTTTCAGTATGTCTCAAATATTGCATAGGATATAGTTAAAAAGATTCACCCCAATATGAAATTCAAATTTAACTCTAACATCCCGTACTTCACCTGGCAGCCCCATCAGTGGGTGAAGGCACTTGGAGAAACTTGTTTTCCCACCTACCCAGGGTCTCCACCTAGTGGTCCAAATTCGAGGTCTTCCCCATTAGGACCAGGCAGCAAACCCTTTCTCCTCAAGCCCAGTGAGGCTGTGTTGGTGAGTATGAAACCTCCCAGGTTATTCACACTTCATCAAAGACCGTCTAGAGCCAAGATGGCTTAGCTCAGAGGAGTGAGACGGAGGCTAAGGTTCCAGGCCAAGCTGTCTTGGGTCATGTGGGCTTCAGGGAGCCCAAATCTGCCTCCCAGAGGCATAGCAATGATCCTGAGGCTTCTGAGTCCTGGATTAACCAGGCAGAAAAGTTTGGGCGGGATGGGGTCACACAGTGCTTAGATTTTATCCTTTTCACTCCTGAAACCACTGGAGAGGCTGTTTTTAAATTCTAGAATGCCAGGGACGTCCCTGGAAGTAGGTTGGGAATCATGGCCCAGGATCCCTCCCCAGATACCTGAACGTGTGCACATGGTCCCACGCAGAATATACATTTCACAACTCAACGAATTTGCTCATCCGGGGCACCCATTCTCCCTCTAGCACTCGGCCAGCAACTGGATGAGGTTGGCTTCTTCTCACAGGAGGCCTTCTTTCCATTTGCAGATTTAATTTAGATTAACGTGAGAAAAGCCATGGACTGCTTTCCTGCTGGCTGAGTGAATACTGCTTAATTTCAAGGAGAGATAAGGGTGTATGTATGTAGGGGACATCTTCGTGTATCCTCTAAGGGAAGGAGGAAGAGGGTGAGCTCATGGGATGGATTCTGGAGCCCTGGGGACACTGACCCACAGCCTGCTGTGCTGGCCAGAATGAGGGTTCCTGAGGATGTTGGCAGGCAGGTCCCTGGAGTCTGGGTAGGTGTGGAGAGAGAAGAATAATGTTCTCTGTAAGGGCCAATGACTCTGGGAAGGCCTCCCGGGTTCAAGCGATTCTCCTGCCTCAGCCTCCTGAGTCGCTGGGACTGTGGGTGCCTACTACCACGCCCAGCTAATTTTTTGTATTTTTAGTAGAGACCAGGTTTCACCATGCCAGTCTTGCTGGTCTCGATCTCTTGTGTCAAAGCTGATGGAGGTAGGGCTGAGCTGCAAGCTGCGGCCATTTCCAAGCCACTGACTCTTCTTCTGCATCTTTTGCCTCCACAACCGGGCAGGTACTGTTGAGACTTGGGTGAAAGAGTGTCGGAGGAGACAGAGACGCCTGGGAGATCAGGGCAGGAGATCTTCGTCCCCCCTCCCCCACGGCCCCAGAAGACACAGCATGGGGTGCCCCTGGACCTCTGCAGGTCTCAGGGTCTAGGCAATGAGGGACAAGGATCCCAGCCTGAAAGTCTCTCTGGGCTCCTTAGCACGGATGACAGGGGCCACAGTCCTGGTTTATAGTATTATGAAGTGATTCTCTCCCTTTCCTCCCCAAAAAGGGTGAGAATTAAAGTGAAGTAAGGCTTGTATCCGCACCGGCCATCCCTCCTCAAAACCTCCAGACCGCTTCCCTTTTGATCAGTGTCATTTTGAAATGCGCTGGGTTTTCTCTTCCATCTTGCAGCCGTCCCCTGTCCAGATTCAATTTAGATTAAGGAGAACAAAGGCAGGGCGTGTTTGCCCTCGGCTCAATCAGCAAGCGGAGTTCAGCTCTCGTTCTCCTCCAGCCTGCTCCAGGCTGGATGGGGCTGGCAGTGGCGGGCGTCTCCCAGAACGCATGTGGTGGGGCTCTTGCAGGCATTGCACGCCAAGGCGAATCCTTCCTCCTCAGCATCCTTGCTGTATTCCCATCATCCTCATGTGTTAATTTGTGCTATAGCTGACCTAGAGTTAGAACCTGAGCAACGCCATTTTATAAAAGACAAAGCTATGTTTTAAAATAAGTTGCAACGGCTGCCCCACCCTCCTCACAATAACTGCTGGCCTTTGGCTTCTGTACATAAAACTGCTGGTTTGCTCTGCAAACTAGGTAAAGCTGCCTACCTTTCTTATCAGTAACAGCCAGAATTGTCAGCCTTTGTAACTAGAATAGCAGCCCAAGCTAATTCCATCCTGGCCCCTGTGCTTTGTAATAAGTAACTAAGATCTGTTATTTCCTCTAATGCCCAGAAGATGTGCAAACGAACGCTTATCTTAACTTCTGTAAGCCACTTAGGTAACAATTCAGGAGGGAAGATGTCCTCAAACCCCTGGAATGTCCGGAGCCCAGCTCCCTCCTCTCTGTCTGGGAGGTGATTTACGAAAACCCCTAAATGCCTGTGTCCCTCACCCCACCCCCGCCTCTCACCCTGACTCCCAAAGTGATTTCTACGGGTATAAAGGGTCTTAACACCCTCCATTCGGGGCCACGGGTTGGAGAGACGCGAGTCCTTCGTGGTCGCCGGCTTAATAAACCCTGCTATTTGGCATACTTTTGTCTTGGTGCTGGTTCCTTAATCTCGCCTCGAATACAACATATTCACAGCCTGCCTGTCTCCTGCTCCAAGCTAGAGGCTTCTCCGGGGAAGGTGCTTCCAGGTCCTTCCCTTCCGCCCCTGCCCTCCCCATCACCACTTCCCAAGCTCCGCAGCACCCAGTTCCCCCCTCCGCCCTAGTCCTCTGCTCTCAGAGTTCCCTATAAATACCTGTGCAGGAAAGTCTTGCCTGGGGAGGAAGTCAGGGCTTCCTCATCCCCTGTCCATACGCTACGGCTTCTCCCACCACCTAGAACTATTGACATTTTTGATCACATCTTCCTCCTCAGCTCTTGCCCCACCATGTCCTCACCTGGGCCCTGCCGGGGACAGCTGGCCTGCAGAACAGAACTGGACACTTAGTGTGTGTGCCCAGGGAGGCCCTCAGTGGTGGTGATTGAGAGTGAGGCCCCAGGCACGGCCGGCTGTGTCTCCCAGCCCCACCCCTTACCAGCTGTGCAACCTCACAAGAGCCGCTGGACTCTCCCACCTTCCTTTCTCACCCATCAGATAAGAATCCCGAAGAGGCAGTGCTCTCGGTGCCCCAGCTGCTCCCCACTGCGCGCTGAGGTTCCAGCCACCTGACCCGAGTCATCTCTGGCCATCGCCCCACTTCCCCACTGCAGGAGTGGTGCAAAGCCCTCCCACACAGCGTTCCTGCACTGCGCACACCCCACTTGAGCGTGTGCCACGGAGTCAGGCTGTGCACACCTGCAGCCCAGCACTGGGAAGGCCCGAGGTCCTACAAGGAGTGCACCAAAGCCTTCCTCTGACCTGACACCTCCCGCTCTGAACAGGATATATAGGAGTTCAACTCCACTTGCACAGACCCAAATGACAGATATTTATGTCCAAAGTGGTTACCTCCATAGAACATTCTTGCTCTGTGCCAGTCTGCAGGTGGGATCTTGGGGGCCGCCCCCAGCATGACTGGGAAGGATGGGAGGGTCCCTACCCCAGCCTCTGATGGGCCGCATCGCCTGTGGTCAAGACTTCCACCGTTCTAAGACTTGAGGATCTCCGCAGATTAATGACCCTGGCTTGTCTGAAGGGCATGAAATTATGAATAATCTATTCCTGATGGAACAAGCCTTTGCCTTCCACTCCCAGTCCTGTCCCCGGCTGTGGGAGGCTGGGGAGGGACCCATAAATCACGCCACTCAGGTTCCTGCCTGCTCCACATTCGCAGAGATGAATGTATTGCTCAGAAACACGGGAGGGAGTGTTACAACATCGATACTAGGGAGGCATTATTTTCATTGTCAGGCTGCTTGATGGTTTCATAATTTTCATAAAAGAACTGGGTTTTAGACTCCAAAGAGCAATTAATAAAGGAGTCCACAGGCGCACAATGTTGTGGAAGTGCTCTCAGAAAAGCCAGCTGAGCTCCCGATGGGTGTGAGGGCTCGGCCCTCCCTCACCTGGCTTTCCCCAGACGGAGACAGACAGAGGACAGGGAAGTGTGCTCATCACTCAGCAGCGAGCCCTGTCCTCCGCACCGCAGAAGCAGACCCCCACTCCACTCCAGGAGCACAGTGAAATCATCATACCCTCTAAATAGAAGGAAAAACAAACTAGAAGCTTTTAGGCATGTGCCTGAGCCAGGACCCTCCCAGACGACGATGACAGAAACCCAACTCTGATTTAAATAAAAAGGGACAGTCAGGTAGGGTTGGGGGAAAGTGGATTGACTTCAGAATTTCAAAGACCAGGAGGGCAGATGTCCCTTTAGGCAAGGCCATGTCCAGGGACTCAAACGAAGTCCTTGGGACTCCCTCTCCAGGCTCAGAGCTCCCGTCTCGTCCATGGTCCCATGGCCCCCAGCTGCAACCCAGGGTTCTGTGCCTTGGGAGAGAAGGCTTCCCTGTGCAGGGGCACCTCGAGCCTCCACTCTGCTTTTTCTTCCTTCTAACCCTGTGCCCACTTTGTACGGTGTTCACCTCCCTTGGGCTAGAGCAGGGGATTTTGTTGGGTTCGTTGATTTATACCCAGAGCCTTGAACAGAGCCTGGCAGAAAAGGTTCTGAAATATTTGTAGAGTAGATCAATGAGCCCCTTGAAGAAAGTCTGTTTTATGTCTTCATCTTCTAGACAGGGAGGTGGCGATCTAGTGAATTCTCTGAGCTCACTCAGCTCACAAGGGGCAGAGCTATGGCTGGACCCCAGATCACATGACATGACTTCAGACCCTCTGGTTATGAACAGTGCGTGTGGCACACCCGACCTCCAGGAGGCCCTAAATGGGTGAGGGATGGGGACCGGGAGGGGCGGGAGATCCTTCCGCCAGTGGGCAGTTCTGGAGAGTGGGGGTGGCAGGGGGCTCTCCTGGCTCTCTTTCATAGCTGCACTGGAAGGCAAGGGTTGGGGGAAGTGAGAGAAGGAACCTGTTGAAGGAGTATCTACCATCATTAGCAAAATCTACTGGCCGGGCGAGGTGGCTCACACCTGTAATCCCAACACTTTAGAGGCGGGAGGATCGCTTGAGCCAAGGTGTTTGAGACCAGCCTGGGCAACACAGCAAGACCCCATCTTTACAAAAAAAAAAATGTAAGATTAGGTGGTCATGGTGGCACACGCCTGCAGCCCCAGCTACTCGGGAGGCTGAGGTGACAGGGTCCTTGAACCTAGGAGGCTGAAGCCACCCTGAGCTATGACTGCACCACCACACTCTAGCCTGAGCAACAGTGAGACCGTGTCTCAAAAAATCCTCATTCGTTCATTAAAAAATCTAATTATTGAATCATTTCATTTTCTGCAAGTCCCGTCTGACCACTGACCTCAGGCCATTAATTCATTTGCCATTTACCTCACTAAGAGACAGTGGCAGGGGACCTTGTCCCCAGCCCCTCTGCAGCCCACAGGGGGATGCCGAGGGTTAGTGCTGGGCAGAAAGACAGCCCGAAGGTGGCTAAACCCCAAATCCATGTCACTCTCCACAGCACACTGACTCGTGGCAGGGCTCGGGAGCCCGATGACTGAGCCCCAGCCCCAGCGCTCACTGGCTCCGTGTCCTCAGGCAGGGCATGTAACCTTTCTGAGCCTCAGGCTCCTGTCTGCAGAGTCGCTGCAAAATCCATGGGATACCGTGGACGTTGTCAGCACAATGCCGGGCACAGTGGCCCATCGCAGGTGGTCATCGCGCGTGCTGCTGTTGCGAGAGGACCCATGGTAGGTTTCACGACCAGGCGAGTCGGGAGGCGCACTAAGCACACGTGGATGCCGAGGCCCCCTCGAGCCCCTGCTGCTGCGGGAGAGCTCTGGGGCCGAAGAGGTGGCGGGATGAACCCTTAGCGTTCAGCCCTCCTGTGCTGCTGCCCTGTGGACACAGAGTAGGCGATGTCGTTATGTGGCTATTAGACACACATCACAATGGCTGCTGTGAAGCCATCAGTTCATTATGAAGTGATTGCAGACACCCCAAAAGGAACATCTTTGTGATTTATTCTAATGGCTTAGCCATCCTTATGTTCTGCTGATTAAATGCGGGCCTTAGGATAGCAGCTTCCAAGTCCAGGCTTCAGCGTGGAGCCAGGAAGAAGGTCCTGGGGCTCATGGACCAATAGAGGGAGGAGGGCAAGAATCTGGCCTCAAGGGCAGCTCTCACACAGCCTTCTGGGGCTCAGGGATTGAGCCATCTTTGGGGGTCTATTATTCCCTCTGTTTGGGCTGTTGAGCAGGTGCCCAGGGCAATGAGGGGCGGCCAGCCTAGCCCCCAGTCCTGCCAGCAGAACAGTCACGCACCTGTCCCTGCCTGCTATGCCCCAGGCACCCCAGGAACCCCCAGGAATGCCCATTCACCCCCAGGAATCCCCAGGCAGTCCCAGGAAACCCTAGCACTCCCAGGAATCCCCAAGCACCGTTCCTCAGAAGCCCTTCTGTTATGACTTTTCTAGAGCTTCTGAAACAAACAGAAACATATCCTCCCACAGTTCTGGAGGCCAGAAGTCCACATCATTCAAGCTGTCAGCCTGGCTGTGCTCTCTCTGCAGCCTTAGGAGGATGGCCCTTCCTGGTGTCTCCCAGCTCCTGGCAACCCGGGCAGTTTAGCCCTGGCTGGCAGCCACATCAGCCCCATCTCCGCTGGCATCTTCCCGCGGCATGCTCCCTCCCTCTCTGTATCTTCCCAAGGTTGTATCTTCCCAAGGCTGTCTCCTTGTAAAGATGCCAGTCGGTGTGGACTGGGAGCCACCCTGCTCCAGGATGGCTGCATCTCAGCTCATCATATCTCAATCACCCTGTTTCCAACAAAGGTCATAGCTGAGATCCTGAGAGTTGCAACTTCAGCATGTCTTTCTCGGGGAGCACAATTCAACCCATAGCACACTCCTACTGGTGTCACGTTTGCTACAGCACAAACATCTCACAGGCTTTGGAGCAAAACGGGAAGAGAAAATGCTCACGTTCGTGTCTACCGGTGCCCAGGATGCACTAAGGAAACTGTTTCCTACTGAGGGCCGCTCCTCCCTCTCCCCTTTCTGCCCTTGGCTGTGCCATCATCTGCAGCATGGAGGGATTGATTTGGGCCAAGAGGTTCAAAATGCCCTTTGTGGCCAGGTGCAGTGGCTCACGCCTGTAATCCGAGCGCTTTGAGAGGCTGAGGCAGATGGATCACCTGAGGTCAGGGGTTCGAGACCAGCTTGGCCAACATGGTGAAACCCCATCTCTACTAAAAATACAAAAATTAGCTGGGTGTGATGGCACACGCCTGTAATCCCAGCTACTCAGGAGGCTGAGGCAGGAGAATCGCTTGAACCCAGGATGCAGAGTTGGCAGTGAGCCAAGATCGCACCACTCTATCTTAAAGAAAAAATGCCCTTTGCCCTGATTGCCCAGCACCCAGATGCTGCGAGCCAGAACAGAGCATGGGGTCATCACGCACTCCTCTCTGTTGGCGGCATCACCTCGGAAGCCCAGCCTGTCCACACTGCCCAGCTGGACCATCCAGCCCCGGGAGCTCCCAGAGTCTGCTCCCACCTCACTTCAGGCAGAATCTAAGGGAAAGGACAATGGGAAGACCCTGTGGCCCCCACAGACCCAGCGCCTCCCTCTGTCCTGGTCACCTGGGCACTGTCAGACTGGGCTCAAAGAGGGGGTCCCTTTCCAGTGGCTGGCTGCTTAGTGGGGTGACGCCCTGGAAGGCCGACAGGGTGGAGTCCTCCAGGAAACCCATAAGTCACATTTCTAGAGTTGTTTTCCAGAAAGGGTGACTCTCCAATTATAAGTCACCACCTTACCTTTTTCTTTCTGGAATGTGGCGCTGCTTCTGATTTACCATCTCGATCCTTTAGAGCGATATTGCAACACAGAATAAGCACATTTCTACTCCTGAGAAGTTTGCTGCCAGTTGCCCTTGTATTTTCTCCTTGACTTTCAGGATGGAATCGGAGCTGAGTCCTCAGGCCGCCGGCCGGCCCACAGAGTCCTCATCCCGCCGGCCGGCCCACAGAGTCCTCATCCTGCCCCCTTCTGCATCCACCCACCTCCAGCGCTCCGCTTTCCGCTCATATCCACTCTGGCGAGGCGGCCTTGAAGCCGGTCTCTCCCTTCACCCATTCTGTCTCACACTCCTCCCCGACTCCAACCTTTCCATATGGTTTTCTCATGTCACCCCGGGAACCTGGACCCCACCACGTGCAGGGAGAAGGGCAGACTCCAGTCTCGTGTCTCCAGGGCCTGGTGCTTTGTGCATCGATCATGAAGGATGGAGGAGGATCCATGCATCCTCTTCTTCCTGGCAAACTGTGCAGCTCCAGCATGAACGCCTTCATCCGGCCTTGGAGGTACTCTCGGAACATGCCCTTTGCAGTTTTCTTTGCCTGGACAACACCAATACTTTGCCTCCAGCCATCCAAACTCTGCGTCTTTTGTAAAGCCTTTGGCGATCACCCCAGTGACAAGAGAATGTCTTCCCTTGGCAAACTTCGGCGGCCCCCAGTAGGAGGCGGGACGGGACGTGGCCACCACGGGCCCAGGGATGAGGCTGGCATGGGCATTGGTCTCTCCTGCCTTTGGGCTTGTTGTCTCTTCCCTTTTCTTCCCCCAGATGGAGGCCCTGCAAAGGGAGCTGGGCCACCTGGGACGAGAGGATGGCCTGGCTCTGGCCAGGAGCTCCCTCAAGCAAACACATGTGTCCCTGGGTACCGGGTGTCCTCCTCAGAAAAGCAGCAGCCACCTTTAGGGATGGGAGTCCAAAGTGACTGTGGCCAAAATTATTTCAGTAGGTGGTCTCTGGGCTGGCGATATCAGCATGACAGGGAATTTGTTAGAAAAGCAGCTTCTCTGGAGATAGAGCCCAGAATTCTGTGGTTGCTAAATTCTGCAGCTTACAGCATTCTTACAGCATGACGAAGCGTGAGATACAACTAATCTGGAAAACGTGATAAAGATTAAAAACTGCATCAAGGTAGCAAGCAGCCGTTCCTTGCCCCTCCCACATTAACCCGCCCCTCAGTTTCAGCCAATGAGCATCCACCCCCTGCATGTCCCCTCCCTCAAACAATTGCATGTTTTCCCACGGCTTCCCTTAGCCTGGCTCTCCTAGGGCCTGGAGCCTACTCCGCTTCTTGGAGAAGGGGGGTCAGTGAGTACAGAGAGAATCCGTCGGATTCAGCCCTGGGGGCGAGTGTGTGTCTAGGGAGCCCTGCAGGGCGTCTCCCGCGGCAGTGGGGTCTGTTCGCTACCTTGCCTAGGGAATGGCCTGGCAGGTCTCCAATGGCAGGGAGCTGGACCAAGCTTCTGTGCTCTGAGCAGTGTTTGCATAAAACTTCCCAGGAGCTGCTCCCAGCCCATGCCTGAGCCGGGCAGGGCACCCAAGACAGGCCAAGCCCTGGGATTCTGGGAGCAGGAGCCTCTCTGACGGTTGATTTTGGCTGGAGGCTTCCCTGATGGCCTTGGTGGACGTTCCTTAGACCCTACTGTGGTCTAGACCCCAAGCTTCCCTCCCGCTTCCCTTCACTTAGGGTCAGGTTTGCCTCTCCTTTTGATGATTCTCCACGCTTTTTCCACTTTCTCTCCACTTCCTTCCAACCCTGTTTCCCTCAGTAAAATCCTGACATGCATAATCTCATGTTGGCATATTCTTCCCCAAGCACACGGAGTAACACAACCTCAGAGTAGAAAGTGTCAGAGAAAATTGGTGGGGGCAGGGAGGGAGAGGAGAGAGAGAGAGACGAAGAAAGAGAGGGAGAGAGAGAGGGAGAATGGAAGAGGAGAGAAGGAAAGAGAGAGAGGGGAGAGAGAAAGGAGACAGAAAGACAGAAAGAGAGAGAGGGGGGAGAGAGAGAGCTGGAGAGGGAGAGAGAGAGGGAGAGAAAAAGAGAGGGAGAGAGAGAGGAGGGAGAAGAGAAGGAGAGAGAGAGGGAAAGACCTAGAGAGAAGTGGAGAGGAGAGAGAGAGAGAAAGAGAGAGGGAAAGAGAGGGAGAGAGAGAAGGAGAGAGACAAAGAGAGAGAGGGAGGAGGAGAGAGAAATAAGAGAGAGGGCGAGAGAAAGGGAGAGAGGAGGGATAGAAAGAGAGAGAAAAGGAGAGTGAGAGGGAGAGGGAGGGAGAGGGGAGTGACAGAGGGAGGGAGAGAGGGGGAAAGAGAAGGAGAGGGAGAGAGGAGATAAAAGGAGAGAGAGGGAGAGGAGGAGGAGGGTGAGGAGAGAGAGAGGGAGGAGAAGACAGAGAGGGAGAGGAGAAGGAGAGAGAGGGAGAGGGGAAGAGAGAGAGGGAAAGAAAGAGGGCACAAGAGGGGAGAGAGGGAAGGAGAGAGAAGGGAGAGAGGGAGGGGGAGAGAGAGGAAGAGAGAGAGAGAGAAGGAAGAGAGAGCAAGCAGGCGGGAGAGAACAGTGAGCTGAGCGTTCAGACCAGCTGAGCTGAGTATCCAGATTCAGCCTGGAGATGCAGACCTGGGGGCTTCAGCGCAGGTTACACCTCGGGGAGGATTTGTTCACCAGGGAGAATACACAAGGTGGAAGGAAAGAGGCTAGGGTAGAAGTGGAAAACAGGCCATTGCCAGGTTGTATGGAGCAGCCACGAGCAAGTGAAGCTCAGAGGCCCGGGAGGGAGCTGCGGAGAAAGGCAGGAGGTGAAGCAGTGCAGTGGGCAGGGGCTCTGGGGAGGGCAGGACCTGGGCACGGGGCTGGGCTCCTGCCTGGCAGCATCTTGGTGAGAAGAGCAGGGCGGCTCTTGCTGTGAGAGTGGTGCCAGTGGGCCAGGGTGCACAGAGGCTGCCTGAGCAAGGAGGGAGCCCTTTGAGGGGTTTGACTCGGAGGTGCTGGTGGAGTTGAGGGAAGAAGCTTTCAAGGTGGAGGGCACTGAGCCCACATAGGAGTCCTGCCAAGGAGCCAGGCGGGAGAGCACTGGAGACTGCGAGGAGCCAGCCTGAGTGAGGAGAGGCGCCGCCTTAGGACGAAACCCAAGCAGAAGAGCTTTATGCCTGGCATTGTTTGCAGGGGACTTCGGGGTCGGGGTCGAAGGCAGAAGTTGCAGGGGTTCCCGTCTGGGGCCTCTCCTTTACCCCACACCTTCTGTGGATTGGGATGGAGAGGATCTGGAGTGGGAGTGGAGTCGGTTTAGAGAGAGGAAAACTCACCAGGTGAGCCAGTGGCCAGGGAGAGTGGGGGAGAGCACAGGGCACAGAGGTTCCTGGGCAGCTCCAGGACCCAGCGTCAGGTCACCCCTACATCTGTCGGTGGGTCTGGCTGAGGCAGGCCAGGCAGGAAGACAAGGGTCTTCACAAGACAGGATTGACAAAGTGGACACTGGCCCCTGGATACAGGAAGGCTGCCAGCCCAGCGGGGCAGGTGGGTGGCTCGGGGTTGAGCAGGGAGGCTGGAGACTGCAGCCTGTGAACAAAAGATGTGCGTGTTTGCCGGGCGCAGTGGCTCACGCCTGTAATTCCAGCACTTTGGGAGGCTAAGGTGGATGGATCACGAGGTCAGGATGTGAGGAGTTTGAGACTAGCCTTTCCAACATGGTGAAACCGCGTCTCTACTAAAAATACAAAAATTAGCCCCGGGTGGTGGCGGGAGCTTGTAGTCCCAGCTACTCAGGAGGCTGAGGCAGGAGAATTGCTTGAACCCTGGAGGCGGAGGTTGCAGTGAGCCGAGATCGTGCCACCGCACTCCAGCCTGGGTGACAGAGCCAGACTCCGTCTCAACAAAGAAACAAACAAACAAAGATGTGCGTGCCCATCCTCTGGGGCATCTAAGTGTCGGCCTGCCAGGGTAGTCATATTCACGGTGGGCCTGGGCATCAGGCAGGCAGAGTGATCACCGTTGGAAAGTCCATCCTAAGACAAGGCTGCCGAGTGGGTCTTTTATTGCCTGGGAGCCCCTTTCTCAGTACTGACATCGGCTGTGAGTGATGGAAAGTGCCATGCTTCCTGGAGAGCTGTACTGGGGCTTTCATGGACTGCTGTTTCAGGTGGAATGTGGAGTAATTATTTTCTTATGACTGTTTGTAGATATAATTGTGTCCTCGCTACTCAGGAATTTATGTTCAGAAAATAATTACTATTGGATTAACTGCATTGACAATCCTTTAATTCCACTCTCAACACTGCTTGTATTTAAGCCGAGCTTCCTGCTTGCCAATCTGATGTGTCTGTTACCATAAGCGTTTCAACTCAATTATCGTCTCAGTCACAATCAAATTATCTGTAATATGATGTAATTACTTTTTTTTATTAGGTTAAACAGGGCTCCGAACATCCAGCATAGCTTTGAGAAGTGATTAAAACAAACCCGCAGGCCTTTCTACGACAGGAGTGTGTTTTTCGAAAGTCCAGTTTGAAACGCAGATCCTCCAGTCAGGGCCTAAAAACATGCCCCTTGTGCCAAATTCCCCTCCTGCAGGAAGCCTTCCTTGCCCTTCATTCATCCGGCTGTGCGTGGTTTGCTCTGATGCCTCCCAGCGCTTGGATATGGGATTTATGTTTCCCTGTTCCTGATGCCACTTGACTTTGGAGCTCCCTCCAGCCAATCCCAGGTGGACCTCACTGGGGGACTGGGGTGTGAGGCTTCCACCCCTAAAGGAATTCATGCTGGTGGAGTCCCTCCAGAGACAGGCACCATTAGGGTTGAATTGTGATAGGGTAAAGTTGTAGGGGTGGAAAAACACCACCTCCATTCTCTTAGGGTCCCGGCTGGATCTGAGAATTCAATGGACGTAACCTAGACTAACAGGAGAATAGCGTAAAGCAGGATTTACGGAGCATGGGAGCCCTCTTGCAGACATGAGGACCCGCAGAAGCAGTTAGAGTCGGTTACTCAGAGACTGGATGGGACAAAGAGCAGAGCTGTGAAAAAGCCACCGGGGAGGCTTAGGGACAGAGCAATGCTACAAGGTATGCACAGTGTGCTCTCCGTTTGGACTTTCTCGAAGGTAAGGATGTTACTTTCCCATCTAGGTAGGGAAAGCATCTTTCACATGGGAATTTCATCTCAAGGTACGGCATGGAGGTCAATGTGATTGTTTTGCACCTGCTGTTTCTCAGGAGTCTTTAGCTGAAATCGTCAAGATGCCAGAAGAGCCTGTTTTAACCCCTTCAAAGTCCTAATACCCAAGACCTCAGAATGTGAACACATTTGGACATAGGATCGTTACTGAGGTTAAGTGTTAAGTGACAGAGGATAAACTAAAGCAAGGTCAGGAGGGAGGGCCCTAATCCTACATGACTGATGTCCTTATGAGAAAGGGGAATCTGGACATAGCTATGGACAGAGGGAAGACAAGGAAAGACAGAGACAGGAGATGGCCACCTGGAAGCTGGAGAGAGGCCTGAGAGAGACCCAGCCCAGCCAACACCTTGATCTCAGACTCCCGCCATCTAGAACTGTGGGAAAATTCATTCCTGGATGGGCACAGTGGTTCACGCCTGGAATCTTAGCACTTTGGGAGGCCAAGATGGGAGGATCGCTTGCACCCAAGAGTTCGAGACCAGCCTGTACCAAAAAAGAAACCATCTTTACAAATAATTGGAAAAAAAAAAAAAAGCCAGGTGTGGTGGCACACACCTGTAATCCCAATTACTTGGGAGGCTGAGGCAGGAGGTTTGTAGAGTCCAGGAGTCTGTGGCTGCAGTGAGTTGGGACTGCACCATTGCTTTCCTGCCTGGGCAAAAGAGAAGAGACCCTTACTCAAATAAACAAATAAGTAATTCCTGTTACACAGACCTAGGAAGCAAATGCGGGTACTTAACTCTAGCACTGGAATCGGGGTGCCTGAGTCTTAATCCCAGGGCAATTACTTATTAGCACCGGGCAATTTAGTTATATGCCTTAGTTTTCTCATTCTGAGCGTCCGACTAATAATCACATCCACCTGGAAGGGTTGAGGTTTCTATGACGAGTTAACATTGTGGCTGGAATATAGCAAACGTTAGATATGCGTTAATTTTTACTCTGCATCAGATCTTGTGCTGAGTACTTTACTGAGCAAATCATCACCACGGTTCTATGAAGTGAGGGCTTTTATTTTTCTATGAGGAAACTGAGGCAGAGAGACGCTAAGGAAGGGGTGGAGCGGGGACCTTGACTCCAAGTCTCCGCCTATAATTGGTGGATTTCCTCATGCCAGCCTATGGGGGCACAAGGTGTGATTATGGGGTGGCTGTTGTCCATTTAAATACAAATACTCCTTTTTTGTAGTTTGACTTTGTAATTTAATTTTAGTTCACATACACATGAATTCAGTCTCATACAAAATGTCAACATAGATGAAGAATTCAAATACAAATCGAGACAAATGTCCTCCTTCAGAAAGAGGTCAGCAAAAATACATACAATTTACTCTCTCGTTTTGTTTTGTTTTTTTTCCTTTTTTTTTTTAAAGATGAGGTTTATCCGTGTTGGTCAGGCTGGTCTCAAACTCCTGACCTCAGGTGATCTGCCGACCTCAGCCTCCCAAAGTGCTGGGATTACAGGCATGAGCCACCACGCCCGGCTACAATTTACTCTCTCAATCAAGTGTACTGTGTTCAATGAGTATAGAGTTTCAGTTTTGCAAGATGAAAAACTTCCAGAGACTCGCCTGGCGTTCACCACTGATGTGCTGAAAAGCTTCCTACTGTCTCAGTAAGAAAGCTCCTGAGACTATTGTGTGTGTGACAGTGGGCTGAGATCCAGGACAGAGCAAATGCAATAGTTCCCACTTTCTCTTTTTTTGTTTTTTTTGAGACAGAGTTTCACTTTTGTTGCCCAGGCTGGAGTACAATGGCGTGATCTCAGCTCACCACTGCAACCTCTGCCTCCTGGGTTCAAGCAATTCTCCTACCTCAGCCTTCTGAGTAGCTGGGATTACAGGCATGCGCCACCACCTCTGGCTAATTTTGTATTTTTAATAGAGACAGGGTTTCTCCATGTTGGTCAGGCTGGTCTCAAACTCCCAACCTCAGGTGATCCACCTGCCTCGGCCTCCCAAAGTGCTGGGATTACAGGCGTAAGCCACCACGCCCGCCTTCTCTTCAAGGCTGCAACGTCCCAATGGAGTGTTCTGGTTGCCCTAAGGCCTTTTGCCAGCTGCTGGCCCACAGCTCTGTCCACCTTTGCATAGTAGGCAGGGCCGGGTGTGGACATCTGGGTCTGAAGCCGAGCCCTGGAACTGCATGCATGTGGCCGGGACAGAGACCACTCTGCGCCGTGTTACCGACCACTAATTTTTTATTTTAGCCTGACAACCAGTTTGTATGTGTGTATGTGTTTATATGTGTGTTGGGTGTGTGTGTTAGGTGAGTATATGTGTGTGTGTATGTGTTAGGGGTGTGTGTGTGTTACATGAGTGTATGTGTATATATGTGTGTTAGGGGTGTGTGTGTTAGGTGGGTGTATATGTGTATATGAGTACTAGGTGTGTGTTAGGGAGGTGTATGTGTGAATGTGCATGTGTATATGTGTGCTAGATGCCTGTGTGAGTTAGGCGAGTGTATGTGTGTGTATATGTGCGTGTTGGGGTATGTAAGTTAGGTGGGTGTATGTGTGTGTATGTGTTTATATGTGTGTTGAGGTGTGTGTGTTAGGTGGGTGTATGCTATGTGTGTATATGTGTGTGCTAGGTGTGTGTGTTAGGCAGTTCTATGTGTGAATGTGCACATGTCTACGTGTGCTAGGTGTGTGAGTTAGGCGTGTGTGTGCAGGTACATGTGTATTTATGAGTGCTAGGAGTGTGTGTGCATGAGTTAGGTGTATGTGTGTGTATGTGTTTATATGTGTGTTGGGGTGTATGTGTGTTAGATGGGTGTATGTGTGTATATATGTGTGCTGGGTGTGAGTTAGGTGAGTGTACGTGTGTGAGTACATGTGCATATATGTGTGTTAGGGGTGTGTATGTAAGGAGAGGGTAACAGAGAATGTTACTTGGGAATCAGAGACACATTCCACAGGGAAGTCCCGCTGGCCTTCAAGTTATATAAATCCATCAACCAGAAAATCACTGACATTTTCAGGAAGACACACCACTAATTACCATAATGCCCACGTTTTCGAGGCATTTAGCACGTGTGCTAAGTGCTGGGTAAACTGCAAAGGTATTAATCCACATGGCAGCCCTGCCAGGCAGAGGCCATTATCTCGTTTTGTGACTTGGAACCTGGGTTTCTTGAAGAGAGTCCCTCAGCTGGAGTCTGCACGTCCAGGCAGTGGCAGGGCCAGATGTCCGATGCTGGGCTCCTGACCCTCAGCTGCTTCCCAGTCCCAGCCCGGGAGCTTAGATTCCAGCTTTGTTCAGTGGCGGTAGGGACGGAGGGCAATTTCCAGTTCCTTCCTTCCAACGCCTCTGCTCTTCGCCTGTCGGAATCCTTCATGGTCCTCAACATTTGGCATGCAGAAAAATCACCTGGGAGCTTTTTAAACAACAATTCCCACCCCTTCTTCTGCCACTCTGGCTTGCAGGGATGTGCTCGGGGCCGGGAATCAGCATTTTAGCATGAGCCTTTGGTGACACCGCTGGTCTTTGGAGATCACCCTAGAGTTTCCACTGCACTTAGTGTTGGCCTGGCTTTTATCCAAAGGATGCACGGGGATCCCCCTGCTGCTGTTTGCAGAATAGGCTCAGCCACAACGGAGGAAGCAGAAAGACCCATCCAGAGGCCACTGCAGCCATCCAGTTGAGGCAGGGCAGAGCTACACTGAAGCCGTGGAAGGGGTTGGATTGGACAGAAACTTCACCAGTGATTCTGACAGGCTGCAAATGACGTGGAAAGAGACTGAAGCCACTGCTGACTCCAGACTTTTCCTGGCCATTGGGTGGAGACGGTGGCACTGGTGGGGGCAACATGGATTAGGGGAGGGGCAGAACACAGTGGTTGGTTTGGGGTGTGTTTTGAGAGAGAGTGTGAGGGAGATAGGGAGAAGCCTGACTTTACGGGTGATGGGTGCTTCACCGGGAAGAGGAGGAAACATTTCAGAAACTGACAGTTTGTAGGGGAGACTGGGCAAAGAAGAAATAGCCAACAGCCCAAGGAGGGAAGGGATCATAGGAGGAGATGAAGTGAAAGGTTGGTGCAGATTTAAAATCTTGCTGGAAAGAGCAGAGATCAGGAGTCTTGGGTGGAGGGCGGGCAGGGAAGAAAGCTGTGACTCCCAGGGTCTTGAGACCACAAATTCAGCAAAGTTCCCTCAGTTGGCAGCCTGATAAAACATGTGTTAGTTCCCACATTTTGGAAGTCCAGTTCCAGCCCAGATCTGATTTAAGAAGCTTTCAAATAGGTACTGTGGCTCATGCCTGTAATCTCAGCACTTGGAGAGGCCAGAGCGGGAGGAGGATTGCTTGAGGCCAGAAGTTCCCAACTGGCCTGGGCGACATGGTCCCATCTTAACAAAAAATAATAATTAGCTGGTTATGGTGGCACAAACCTATGGTTCTAGCTGCTGGGGAGGCTGAAGTGGGAGGATTACTTGAGTCTAGGATTTAGAGGCTACAGTGAGCTATGATCATGCCACCTCACTCACTTGCTCTGGCCAAGAGAGCAAGACCCCATCTCTAAAACTGAAACATAAAACAGGAAACTTTCACTTTCTCGGGGAAGGAGACAAATTAAAGAAAAAAAAAGCAGCAGCTGCTTTCACAAACAGTTGTAAGCAGAACCAGGGACACGATACATCACTTCCCTGCAGCCACATTTCACGGCCTTCCCTCCAAATACTTTACTCAAGAACGTCCTTGATTAAGTTGTCTGATCACCATATAACTTATTCTGGTCCTCCATATCATTTATTCACATGATCATTCAACATTCCACAGTTAAATCCTTCCCCGACTCCACCAATGAGTGCCCTTTATTGCAGAAGAGTAAAAACCGGGCTGTCTTGAGCTGACATTCTTACCACCACCTGCAGCATATGTCATACGTGAGAATTAATAAGTATAAGTTCAGAACGTATGTAGGGATTGCATCATATGTATTTTTGGAGAATACTACCTTGAGTGTTGAGAAAGAGATTGAGAGAGAGAATTGCCATCCAAGCCATCAGAGTCATGGAGGCATTTCCATCAATAGCTCTCAGTAAACTGAAAATAAAATCCTAAGCCCCCTACCAGTTGAATACCCCTTCTTGGCCTAGGGAACCCCAGAAAAATCTTAAAAACTGAGTTCCTGACCATAACAGGAAGAGAGGCCAGACATGCCTCATTACACCCGCTCCCTTCTGGAGTTTAGACACAACCACTGCCCAGCATTCATGCTAAAATAGAGATCATAAGACTGACAGAGGGAGGCTGAGGTGGGTGGATCACCTGAGGTAGGAAGCCTAACTAACATGTAGAAACCCCGTCTCTACTAAAAAAAAAAAAAAAAAATTAGGCATGGTGTCACATGCCTGCCATCCCAGCTACTCTGGAGGCTGAGGTAGGAGAATCGCTTGAACCTGGGAGGCAGAAGTTGCGGTGAGCCAACATCGCACCACTGCACTGAAGCTTGGGCAACAAGAGCGAAGCTCCGTCTCAAATAAATAAATAAATAAATAAAAGACTGACAGAACAGACCCTTTGTGACAATAAGACACCTATTATAAACAGGACTTAAGGCTGTGCCAGACAAGAGGTAAGTCATGTACCCCTGCAGGTCACTCTGACCCAGTGCTTTGGGTAACAGACTTCCCTAACTTAAAATATTCTTCTCTGCTAACTCCAAATTTCTAGACAAAGCTCTATTCCTTTAATCAATTACAAATTAAATACTCTCTAAACCCACTGATGACTTGTAAGCCCCTGCTTCAAGATATCCCCCTCTGGGACTAAACCGAAGAATACCTTCCATGTATTAATATATGTCTTCACTGGCAACTCCTGCCTGTCTAAAATGTATACATCTAAACTGTAATCCAACTGTCCTGGGTGTACTCTCTCAGAACCTTTTAAGACTGTGTTTTCTGGGCCATGGTCACTCATACTGGCTGAGAACAAATCTCTGAAAAATACCTTACAGTGTTTGATTTTCCATCGACAGGTCCATCAGTGAGCTGGGAGATGAAAGAGTTGCCTTCCTGATATCTCTTCCAGTCCTGGGTCCTGTGTGTCTTCCACAGCCTGAGGTTCTCTAGCTTTGGGCATCCTGAGGCTGCGGGGATGGACACATGGGCTTGGCTGATGGAGTGGTGGCAGGTGAGGTTCCGTGGCAGGTGAGGTTCCGTAGCAGGTTCAAATCCGTGGTAGATGTGACACTGCTAAACATTTCCCTTTTCTGCTTCCTTAATTTTTAAACTTTTTATTTATTTTATATTTTAGAGACGGAATTTCACTCTGTTGCTCAGGCTGGAGTGCAGTGGTGCCATCGTGACTCACTGCAATGTCCGAATTCCTGGGCTCAGGCAATCCTCCCACCTCAGCCTCCAGAAGTAGCTTGGTCCACAGGCACTAGAGACAGGGTCTTGCTACATTGCCCAGGCTGATTTTGAACTTCTGGACTTAAGTGATTCTCCCATCTTGGCTTCACAAAATGCTGGGATTACATATGTAAGCCACTGCACCCGGCCACTTTTTCTGATTCTCACGGGCAAGAGCGTGAAAGCTTGGTGCAAACCTCAGCGTTACAGACACCTGCAAGAACTTCCCAGCAGCCTGTTGGCTTCCTAGGGCTGAGTCCCTTTTCCCTGGGCTGGTGGTGGTCTCTGATCCATAGAATGTCAGCTGTTCACGTGGGAAAGCCTGGAGCCAGAACCCAGAAAAGGCCTTTTCCAGGTCCCAGGGTGAGTCAATAAGAGAGATGGAATGAAACGTTTACCTCTGGCTTCTTCTCAGTCAAACCCATATTCATTCTTCCCATTTGACATTTTTGATGGGAGTCCAAGTAGAGTCCAACTTCTGAGTTTCCCAGGCCCTGTGTGTAACTGGGTCCAGCTAAAAATAGTGACCCAGTGGCACACAGGGCCCAGGGAACACACCCTCCGGCCCCGGCGGCTGCATTACCTTGGCTTCACTCTGCTGGGTGTCATCCACAGACCCATCGCTCTCCAGCTGCCTGTGCAGTGTCAGGAGGATTGAAAACAAAAGGACACAGTGCTGACGCATGCCAGGCCTTATCACAGCATGTGAAAGGCTTCGGCATCCAACCTCCAGCCTGGTCATTCATTGTCAGATTATCAGCAGCTTGGAAGACGGCGCTCAAGAGCCTTCATCGGGAGTGGACGGTGCAGCCTTAGCTGGCCGTGAGAGCGAAGGGCCTCCTGTGTGGAGTGGGTGACGAGGGAACATAGCGAAAGGGGGTGGAGTCACGTGGAAGCAGCCTGGGCCGAAGTCTGTTTAGTAAAAGTCAGTGGGCACCCAGAGCTAACGCCTGAACTTTTCTTTTTTTTCCTTTTTTTTCTTTTGAGACGAAGTCTCACTCTGTCACCCAGGCTAGAGTGCAGTGGCGCAATCTTGGCACATTGCAACCTCCGCCTCCTGGATACAAGTGATTCTCCTGCCTCAGCCTCCTGAGTAGCTGGAACTACAGGCACGTGCCACCACACCCGGCTAATTATTTTATTTTTAGTAGAGACGGGGTTTCACCATGTTGGCCAGGCTGATCTTGAACTCCTGACCTCAGGTGATCTGCCTGCCTCGGCCTCCCAAAGTGCTGGGATTACAGGCGTGAGCCATCGCACCCGGCCTACACTGAGCTTTTCATTCAAGACTACAAGGTCCCATCAAGCGTTCCGACACTTAATGTGCTAGGAATTTTCCTTAAAGATGGCACCCAGCCCTCCCAGCCTGTCTTACCCAAGCATACCTGAGCCACACCTTTGTTGCATTTTAGCCCTGAGATGGGGAAGGAACCCCTCTCTTAGGGGCCTAATCGGCCTCCCCAAGCATGAAAATAAAAAAAAAACTCCTGAGTTCCTTGAAGGGAAATTCCAGGCACCCAGGTAGCCCTGAGAAATAAATAAGTGAGAAAGCAATTGTAACCCAAAGCCGAGGAAATTAGTCCAGAGATTTTTGGTTTCTCTACAGAAAGTAAAGATAACATCTCAACATACATTCCTGAGTTGTCTTTCACACTCCCAGACCCCACCACAGACACCTGTGGGATTCGCTGGCTGGTAGACCTCAGAGAAGGGGGAACTGCAGACAGAACCCTGACCACTCTGTTCTTTGTTCTAAGTTTCTCCCTCAGAGGCTTGGTGGGAGTCACCCCTGTCCCCTAGCCAGTTAACGTTTTTCTGCTGACCTCCAATTTTTAAACAAAGCTTCTCTTCCTTAAGCAATTGCAAATCAGAAAATCTTTGAATCCACCTACCTATGACTTGTAAGTTCCTCCCATAAAGATTCCCCTGCCCTTTTATGCCCAAACTAATGGGTACCCTCTATGTCTGATTGATTTTGCAGGTGGCTTCTGCTCTTCTAAATTTACCCCTACTTTCATTTATTTATTTATTTATTTATTTTCAGTCTTGCTCTGTTTCCCAGGCTGGAGGGCAGTGGCGTGATCTCAGCTCACTGCAACCTCTGCCTCCCAGATTCAAGAGATTCTCCCACCTCAGCCTCCTGAGTAGTTGGGACTACAGGTGTATGCCACCACACCTGACAGATTTTTGTGTTTTTAGTAGAGATGAGGTTTTACCATGTTGGCCAGGCTAGTCTCGAACTACCGACCTCAAGTGATCTCCCTGCCTCAGCCTCCCAGATTGCTGGGATTACAGGTGTGAGCCACTGCGCCGGCCTACCCTTACCTTTAAACACCTTCACCTGCAAGCCAACAGGGAGGTCAGGATTTGAGCAGTAGCTTCCCAGTCCTCCTCCTTGGTGCTCTGCAAATAAACACCTTCTTTTTTATTGCTGTGCATCCTCAGTGTGCTGTCAGGTTTTACTCATCTAGCAAGTGGACCCCGTGTCAGTTCTGTAACAGCTCCTTTCGGTGCCCAGGGCTTCGTGAGGATAAGGGCTATAGAGCTACCCTCTCCTCCTCCCCTGGGCTAGCTCAGGGTCTCGTGTCTATACCACATGCTTTGTTCCATCCATCACAGTTGTTTTTCTATCTTAGAGGACAGACTGCTTCCTACCTTCCTACTCACATTCGTGGGTGTCCTCCCAAGACCATCCCGCACCTTGCTTAAGGCATGGGGCTGGGTAGGAGAAAGCTGAAGCATGAACTTCCAAGAGACCCATTTGCCCCCGCAATTTGGAGCTGAGGGATTCTCTGACTTTATTTCTTTGGGTGAGGGGAACACGTGTTTAATCAACATTGTCCTTGTTTAGCCAACATTTGCTTCCAGAAAAGTACATTTCCCACGGAGACTTTTGTTCCTAAGCTTGGTCATCTGGAAAAATCTTTCCTCCTTTTTCACCCCGTAAGCAGAAACGAAAGTGCATTTCTGCAGGGAATAAAGAATTTGCCTGGAGGCTGAAACTCTAGAGGAAGTCTGTCCACATGTTCATTTGCATATCTGAGCTTTTAGCATTCTCCTCCTGTCTCTGGACTGGAAACTTGAGCGAAGTAGTGTTCCCAGCACGGCGTTTTATGAAACGCAAACCAAGCTCATCAGTGAATCAGTCACCCAGAACTGTTTCCTCCCGGGAATGAGTTCTGTGAGCTAACCTTGAACCAGGAAGACCGGTGAGGAAGCGGGGAGAGACTCACTGGAGTAGAGCCTCCTCTGTCACCTGGTGGCTGAGAAATTTTTTATTTCTCTGAGACTTGTCTTTCTTATCTATAAAATGGACACACCTTGTTTTCTTCCGCCCAAGTATTAATCAAGCCAGATCCATTTACTTTCTGAGGTCAGATGACATCAGGCGCGTTCATGGTGTTATGGCTGTGGACACCTTGTTTTCTTAATTGAACACACTTTTTTTTACGAGGAGGAGGGTCACATTTTAACCTTTCTGAAGGTGCTGCAGCAGTTCTTTTAATAGGCTCCTCCTGCAAGCTGCTTGTGTAGAAAGAGACAGCAGCACCTCCCTTTGGCAGAGGAGGCCAGGGAGGGGGAGCTGGTGACTGCCTCCAGCTCTCTGTCACTGTGACGATGCCATGCTTCCCCAGGACTGCTGCCCTAGCGTCCCAGCCGTTGGTCATGTTCTGTCCCTTGCTTGTGGGTCCTGGCGTGGATGCATCTCCAGAAACTTGGATGTTTCCAGGGCTGGGTGATGTTGTCCATGCTGGCGTTCGATTCCAAGATAAGATTCCAAGGTAGACTCCTCCCACAACTACCCCAACTCCCTGCTCTCCAGGTGCATTACGGGATGTTTGTAAAGACCACTTCCGGAGGCCCTGGACCCAGTTCCCATTCCAGGACCAGTCATCCACGTCTTTGAAGCAGAATCCCCCCATCCCTCTCCCCACTCCCATCCCCCACCACACACCAAGGATGGCTGGAGCACCTCAAGGTTGTATTTAGGAGTGAAATGAGTCGACGTTGGGAATTTGCCTTAAAAACGTATGTGTAGGCCGGGCACGGTGGCTCACGCCTGTAATCCCAGCACTTTGGGAGGCTGAGGCGGGCGGATCACGAGGTCAAGAGATCAAGACCATCCTGGCCAACATGGTGAAACCCCGTCTCTGCTAAAAATACAAAAATTAGCTGGGCGTGGTGGCGTGCGCCTGTAGTCCCAGCTACTCGGGAGGCTGAGGCAGGAGAATTGCTTGAACCTGGGAGGTGGAGGTTCCAGTGAGCCGAGATTGCGCCACTGCACTCCAGCCTGGCACCTGGCCACAGCACGAGACTCTGTCTCAAAAAAAAAAAAGTATGTGTATGAGGTGGCTGAGAGAAGAATGACAGAAATGCGTAATTGTTAAAAATTATTTCTCATCATATTATTTTCTCTGCTTTGGGGAGTGTTTGAAAATGTCCCTAATTAAAAGTAAATAAGTAAATAAATAAAATTTAGGAATAAATAATTGAATGGAGGATGTGTGTACCCCACTGGCAATGATAAACAGCTCTTGCTTAGAGCAGCATGGGCCAGAATATCATTTTCCAGGCTTCCGATTTCAATTTACTCAATAACCTAACTGTGGACTAATTGCAGGGTGCACAAAACCAGGGGAAGAGCTGGGCCCAGGAAAGCATTGTGCAGGAGACAACTTAGCCCTCTGTGTGTCACCCTCTCAGCTCGGGGTCCCCTTGGGGTGTCCCAGGACAGAGACATAGAAGGCAGCCTGCAGGGGAAGGTCACCTCCTCCATGCCTACCTTCTGCTATTTTAGAGCTCTGACCCCTGAGCAGGGTGAGGAAGTGATGATGGGGATGCTGATGGTTCCCCTATTCTGAGCACCTACTGTGTGCCAGCCCCAGGCATGTCAACTACACAGCAGCCCTGCAAGGTGGTCCCTGTCACCCAGGCTTACAGGGGTAGAGTCTGAGATCTAGGGGGACTGAGAAGTGGTTCTTGGCAGAATTGAAACCCAGTTCTCTCCAGGGACTGCTCTTGTCTGGGGCCCTTCCCAAGATCACCCAGGTGGCTGTAGGCTGAGCTAGGATGAGGATGGACCTGGCAGCCACAGCTCTGAGCCTGCCTCGGGAGGGAGGGAAAGAACAGGAGGACTCTCCAGTCCCTGGGATTCCCCTGGCACCATGACTCTGCCCCCGAGAGAACATAAAGGACCTTACCAGCCTCCCTGAGGCCAAGGGTGAAGGCTGTTGTGAAGTCCCCAGCTGTGGCTCCCTCAACCCACCAGTCCCAGGGACACCTGCATCTTCCGTGTGTACCTCCCTGGGGACTGGTGTTCAGAAAAACCTCTGAGAAGAGACTCTGACAGTTTGAACGTGCGCCAAGAACACCCTGGCTGTGTGAGCCGTGTCCGACTGCCTCGAGCGAGACTGATAAGCTCTGACATTACGGGGAATTACATCTGACCTGACACCCATTAGGAGACAGTCATAAAAATCTCAACACCGTCAACAGCCCTCACATTGTCCTGATCACTCGCCAAGGCTGACGGCTGTTATTATTCAGCAGTTACAGGGCGCTTTATATTTGCAAAGCCCAGACAGGAAAGGTTATTGTGCCTTCTCCTCCGTCTTATTAGGCAGTCAGGACTTGCCCTGGGAGAGAGGTCAGCCAGGCCTTCAGTGGCAGGGTGGTGGCTTAGAAAGACGCCTAGGGATGGAGCCAGGTCCACCCAAGTTTAAGTTCTGATTCTGACAGTCTGGGTATGTGCGACCTTGGTGACTCACTTTACCGCTCCAATTCATAAATGGGAAATGACTCTCCATGCGCCAAGCATTTCGTTGTGAAGACCAACTGACCTCATTTATGAGCAGTAATGTACTGAAGCCCATGTATTACTTTCATGTTAGATTCGGGGAAGCTCAGATATGGTTTGGATGTGTGTCTCTCCAAATCAATTCCATGTTGAAATGTGATCCTCGGTGCTGGAGATGGAACCTGGTGGGAGGCATCTGGGTCATGGTGGGTCCCTCATGGATGGCTTCGTGCAGCTCCCAGTGCTAACGAGTTCATGGGAGTACTGGTTATTTAAAGGAGCCTGGCACCTCCTCCTCCCTCTCTTGCTCCCTCCTCACCCCGTGACACTCCAGCTCACCCTTTACCTTCCGCTATGAGTAGAAGCTTCCTGAGGCCTCCCCGAAGCTGAGCAGATGCTGGCGACATGCTTGTACAGCCTGCAGAACCAAGGGCTAAGCAAACCTCTTTTCTTTGTAAATTACCCAGTTTCAAGTGTTCCTTTGTCGTAACACAAAAGGGACTAATACATGCTCTTTATCAAAACAAACTGATAAACACACGTGTCGGGCCCTTGGGAATATACAGTGCAGCAGGAGAAACAAGACATAAACGTGTGACAGTTTC
Source organism: Alouatta palliata (assembly GCA_004027835.1). Classification (NCBI taxonomy): domain Eukaryota; kingdom Metazoa; phylum Chordata; class Mammalia; order Primates; family Atelidae; genus Alouatta; species Alouatta palliata. Next base: position 100,917 of record PVKV010006556.1, read on the forward strand.
TATTAATTGCAGGGAATTTATATTTCAAGGTAGAATAAACCACGGACTCGGGAGTAATGGGCCTCGTGAGCCGAGACTTAAATTACGTGGAAGCAAATGATATAATTAGGGTGGCCATATCATTTGTCATTCAAACCGAGACACGGTTAAGAGTGAAAGGGGGTGTTCTATGTAATCAATACAAGGGCAACAGACGCGAGTGGGGACTGACCCGGGCCTGCTAAGGATGGCACACGCCCCCTCGTTGGTGGTGTAGATGTGTGGATGCTTAACTCATCCCTTGCAGCATCTCCAGGCAGGCACGTGCCTTTTCTTGGATGATCTCGGCCTCTGTGAGCAGCGGTGTCCATGGAGAAACCTGCGCATGTGTCAGAATTTCAGTCTGTTTCCTGGGAATTGCTCCTGCACTCCCCAGGTCCCCATCTTCCTTGGAGACAGTCCAATTTCCTGATCACAGCCCGCAAGGCCTTTTGATGGTCAGGCCGCAACGCTCCCTGACTCAATGCTCCCTCCCTCCTCCCCTGCTAGGGTGCTCCGTCTCCATCCATTTACCTCGCTCTTCCTCCTTCCTGGATGCTTGTCCTCAGACTTTCACACGGTGTCCCAGCTCCGTGGTTTGCATCTTAGCTTCCTGTCCCTCCTCGCAAAGGGTTCCCCTGATCGTCGATTCCCGGCCACCTTCAACAACCTCCCCAGCATCTGGCCTCCTTGTGTCATTGTCTCCAAAACATTCAGCACAAACTATATTCTTTTTTTGTTTTTCAGAGTCTTGGTCTCCCATTCTCCACTAGCCTGCGCCCAGGACAGAAGCTTGCCATCCAGGTTTTGCTTCCTGAAACATCTCCGTGCCTAAAACGGGCCTGGCTCCTCACGCAGACCTGACGAGTGAGTGGTCCAGAGGCCTCCGGGGATCCTTTAGACGGAAGCATGGGAATTGTGTTCTGGGAAGCGATCAGCGATCATCACTCACCTTGGTGAGCCGGGGATAGAGACCAGGAGATAAAGGAGAGGAACCGGGAGGCAGAGCTGAGAGCAGTGGAAGGGGCTTCAGGAAAAGAGGAGGATCAGGAACCAGGCACGCTTGTCCCAACTTTGCCACTGTCTGCTCAGTGACCTTGGGCAAAACGCCTTTGCTCTTTGGGTCACAGTCTCACCGTCTGTTAGTGTAGAGCTTTTCCGCCAAGGGTGAGATTATAAATGTTCTGGGCTTTGTGGCCACACATCCTCTATCACAAGCGTTCAGTGCTGCTGTTGCAGCTGAAAACGGCTATAAACAGCATAGGAACGGGCGTGGCTGCATTCCAACCACAGTTGACACACACTGAGCCCACGGGTCTCGGCTGCCAAACCCTGATCTAGAACAGCAATTTCCAAACTGTCTTCTTTCAAAAGAGGGTCAAACAAATGTGGGAAATACTGCGTTTGAGGTACCTCCTCATTTCAGAACTTCTGAGAACACTTATTACGTGACCTTGGATCTTGAGGGCACAGAGGAGCAGGACTCCAAGACAGTCCCCCCTGCTCTCAACAGCCTTAGTCCTAAATACAAGGAAAATATCTGTTTTGGAAAAACTCAAACTATGTTTTCCCTCTGCCCTCAAACCGCTGCAATGGCAGTCATCAGCACAGAAGTGAGCACGTGTGGGGCATTATCCCCACGACCAAGTAGACACCAGCAGGGTGTCCAAAATCCATTCTGACACCATCAACCTGGAGAGAGCATCATATCACACAGGGTGACAGCTCCATCCCCAAGACTGCCCCACCCCCAGACACTAGTCACAAGTCCGGGCTTCCAGAACCCCTGACCGATCATAGCTCACAGAAGTCAGGGAAACACGTGTGCCAGTTCATTATAAAGGAGGTTACAAAGGACGAGAGATGCACAGGGCGGCAGACCTGAGGGAGGGGCGTGGGGCTTCTGTGCCCTCCCGGGGAGCCACCCCCTAGGACCTTCCCTGTGTTCATCTGGTTTGAAGCTCCCGAACCCAGTCCTCTTGGGGTTTTCAGAGAAGCCGTAAGATGTGTGCATTCCTTCCCCCAGGGAGTAGGGTGGGACCCTCTTCGGGGAGGGTCTTATGACCTCAGATCAGAAAGACAGGGGAAAATTAGAGTCCTGCTTTGGGGTAGGGGAAGGGAGGACAGGAAAAACTTGGAGAGATGCTATTTCCTGAGGTCTGTTCCTGAGGCCTGATACACCCAACATGACCACTGAAGACCGTAGCGAGGGCTACGGAGGTTGTCAGCCAGGAATCATTGTCAAATACCAATATAAATACGTCTGTTACAACACCACACTACCCGATCTCCTCGGGGAGCAAGGACAGCACACTGCCCTTGTAGTCCCCACAGGGTCCAGGCTGAAACGCTTGGGGGCTTCCGCACTGGACATCCGTGGGAAGTGGCAGTGCTGGGTGCATCGGTCAGGGTGTGTGGCTGGAGGGAAGCGGGCAGAGAGAAGGGGACCAAGCCTGAGGGTGATTCCAGTCTCCCTCCAAGCTCAGGCTTACGCAGGAATCAAGGATGGGGAAAAGGGAATCCTGGAGGCACCGTGGAACCCTGCCTGACACTCGGCTGGTGGTCACCACTCAGCACGCGAGGCTCCGGTTCAAACTGCAGGACGAGGGGTCTCCTGGGAGACCAGGCATGCTGGATCCCTCCCGACCGCTGGATTCTCATCTCGTGACTGAACGGTGGGCCACTCCTTTTCTGGGGCCACGGAGGAAATAACCAGCTTGGGTTTCAGGGCCACGGCTCTGAGGCTCCCACACGCCGAGGCCAGCGCATAGATCCACTCCTGACCTCACACTCGCCGGGGGAATGGCAGGCACAAGTGTCCACGTTTATGTGATTTTTCCCTCTGGCTCCCTTTTTCAAAAATGTTTTCGCAGTGTTTGTTTTGAATATTGAGATAAAGTTACCAAAGAGGTACAAAAAGTGCAGAGAATTCCTTCACGCCCTTCGCCTAGTTCTCCCAGAGGTTAAGGTTTGGCATAACCATAGACCGTTTATCAAAACTAAGGTATTAGCCTTGGGACAGTGCTCGTAACCACAGCACAGGACTCATTTGGATTTCACCGGGTCCTCCTCTAACAGTCTCGTTTTGTTTGTCCCTCCTTCCTTCCTTCCCTCCCTCCCTCCCTCTTTCCCTTCCCTCCCTCCCTCCCTCCCTTCCTCCC
>PVKV010006557.1:0-24474 GCA_004027835.1 Alouatta palliata
AGCCCTTTGTCAGATGGGTAGACTGCAAAAATTTTTTCCCATTCTATTGGTTGCCGATTCACTCTAATGACTGTTTCTGACAATCTTTTTCTGGCTGTTGGCTTGATTCTCCTCTGTAGGACCCTTTGTCTCTTAGTAGGCTAGACTGGGCTTCCTCATAGCATGGTGGTCTAAGGGTTTCATGAGGCAAGACTAGAGCTGCAATACCTCTTACCTAGAGGTTCCAGAATTTGCACAGTGTCACATCTACCACATTCTTTGGTCAAAGCAAGTCACAAGGCCAGGCCTTATTCAAAGAGATACAGAAACAGACGTTGTTTATTGATGAGCAGAACAGCAATATGCCATTGAAAAAGACATGAAAACAAGGGGATGTGGTTCATTGGAAGTCATTATTGTAACAGTCTACCTCACTGAGTCCGAGTTCCAGAAACAGCACCTCTCTCCTAAACATAGTGTATGCTATTCCTAATCTCTGGGTTGTTCCCAATTGTTTCTTTTGCTGCCTTGTCACCTATTTAACCAACTCCTCGCATTAGATTGCTGCTGGTTTCCCAGTTTGACCGTAAATGTACATCTGTTTTCTTACTTTAACAGTGATAACTCCTAAATCTGGATCTGAGTTTGATCTCTCATCCAAAATCCAGTTCTAAATTTCCAAAGACCTTAACGGTATTTCCTCTTTAATTTTTTCTGTTTCATCTCAAACCCAGCATATTAAAACTGAATTCAGAATTATCTCCCCTGGACAATGACCCTTCTCAATTTCTCTATACTCTAAACCGGGAGTCCAATAACTATAGTAAGCAGCCAAGTCCATCATCACCAGTCTTATTGGAACACAGCCAGGCTCGTTCATTTTTGTATTGTCTATGTCTGCTTTCACTCTACGTGGCAGAACTGAGTAGTTGCAACAGAAACTGTGTAACCTGCAAAGTTCAAAATGCTTACCAACTGGCCCTTTACAGAAAAATTTCCCAACCCCTGTTTTAAACCTCTGATTCTTTTCCTTCTCTATGTACAATCAGGGACCAAAAGTTATCAATTCAGTTCATGTTCTTCATGTCTAAATTATTTCAATATTCTTTTATCTGTCTCTCCCTATCTCTGCCCTAATCTATTCTGCATATTTCAACTAAATGGATTGTTGCGAGATACCATTTTAATTCTGTCACTCATCTAACAATTCCACAGTGACTTGTTATTATAACAAGTCACTGATTGTTACAAACTCAGCCATCCTTCAATCAACTCACCTCAATTTAACCAACAAAACTTAATTTGCACTTTCCCCAAACCATCTTTTCCAATCAGGTACATCTTCTCTTTCTTCTTTTACTTGATTTCAGAACCTCTGAATGTAGAAATTCTGTCCCATTGCTTATGGCTCTAGCATTAGGCAGAGTAACTGGCATATGGTAAACAGGGAATACTACTGATTTTTTTCTACTTCTGTCACTTTATTTATATACTTCCTCTACCTAGTACACTCTTTCCCCGCTTTCCTATCTATCCAACCCTCTCTATTGTCACTGGTCTCATATTTTGTCCAAATTTAATGATCAGTTTTTTTATTCAAATTCCTGACACTAAAAATTTATGTCATCCATCTCTTCACTGCCTCAATGCACAGAGAGATATAGAATTATCCACAATATTGCTCTTGAGACAGTAAGAACATGCCGTCCATTTATGCACAATTTGTACCACCTTTCACATACCTCACTTTCCTTTGAGGTATTTCTTATCTGGGATTTGTCCAAAGTTATAAGGCTTCATAACTATTAGAAGCCAAAATGACAATCCAGATTCTAAATTTATACATTCTAAATTCAAGATTCTAAATTTATAAGGCTTTCTAGGAAATTTCAGATGAGTTGTATGAGATAAGGTTTTATTCTAGAATCTTTTTGTAAATTGAGATACATGATATTTTGGATGGGGAAAGAAGAAATAGGTGAGCTAAATGTATAAAAACACGTATTCATAGGTTATTATTCAGAAGAGAAAAAGTTCACTTACACAGAATCTAAAACTTACAACCTGTATTTTCAGTGTTTGTGAACAAAATTCTGCAACAATACAGATATCCCTGGAAACCAGCTCTTATGACAGTTATGTGCTGGAGCAGTTTCAAACCAGCTTAAGGGGACAGATTGTTAAATATTCAGAAATTTTACAAACCAAGTGTCAAACCATTGGCAACTTGAAACCACCCATCGTATGGGTATTTTCATCGAAATTGGCAAATGCTATAAATCAAGGGGTTTTTTCTTAAGAGTTTTCCAGCACATCACTGATATATCTATATCTATCTATATATATCCATATCTATATCTATAGATATATACAAAATATGAGGAAGAGAGAGACGGAGCACAATTATAGTCACAAGAGGAATAATGGTTGATAACGACACACATTAGTGTAGAATTTACTGTGTCCCAGGCCATGTTCTAAGCCCTTAGCATATATTAAGTGGTGTGCTCCAGCCACCTGGTACTAGCTTACAAAAGCTGATGGTGCACATCTCTTTCCCAACTCCATGTTCAGTGGCCTCACATTGGTAGCATGAAATCAGCCATAACGGGAGTATTTACACCACAGAAATCAATAAACACTATAAATCAGGACTTTCTATGCAGAGAGTCGGTTGTTAAACATTCACCAGCACATCACTGGTCTTAAGCCAAACTTTTATAAGGCAGCATACTCACTTTTGGCCTCCTAATACATTATTCAGTATAGTTTGATAAACAAGAAACCTGTGCCTGAGCAGAGGAAAGGGAAGAAAACATATGAGATTACAAAAAGTAAGAGAAGACTTTGAATTTGGTACAACTGGTCTGTAATAATAGAAGGGCTTGGAAATAAACATATTACCTTCCCTTTATCATATAGCTTCTGGGAAAAGTTGGCACTGTATTCTCTCCATCATGCTGGCTGTCTTAATATATTTTGAGCTGCTATAACAGAACACCTGAGACTGGGTAATTTATCATGAACAGAAATTTATTGGCTCACAGTTCTGGAGGCTGGACGTCCAAGATTGAGGGTCTGGCATCTTGCAAGGGCCTTCTTGCTGACTCATCCCATGGTGGAAGACAGAACAGCAAGAGAGGAAAAGAAAAGGGGAGAGAGAGGGAGAGAGAAAGAAAGAAAGAGAGAGAGAGAAAATGGGGCTGAACTTACCCTTTTGTAATAAACCCACTTCCAAGACAATGCCATTAATGCACTCATGAGAGTCAGAGACCTCATTACCTAGTTATCTCTTTTTTTTTTTTTTTTTTTTTCCTGAAACAGAGTCTCGCTCTATCACCAGGCTGGAGTGCAGTGGCACCATCCAGGCTCACTGAAACTTCCGTTTTCTGCTTTCAAGCAATTCTCCTGTCTCAGGCTCCCAAGTATCTGGGACTACAGGCACACACCACCACGCCCGGCTAATTTTTTGTACTTTTAGTAGAGACGCGGTTTCACCATGTTGGCCAGGATGGTCTCGATCTCTTGACCTCATGATCTACCCACCTCTGCCTCCCAAAGTGCTGGAATTATACCTAGTTACCTCTTAAAGGTGCTACCTCTTGACACTGCTACAATGGCAATTAAACTTCTACGTGAGCTTTAGAGGAGACAAACATTCAAGCCATGACACTGGAAAGCCCTCCCCATGAATACCAGAATTGTGAATGGTTCAATCATTTGACTTCAGTTTCTTGAGAAGTACTGACTGTTTTGATCAGATAACGTTTGTCATCAATAAGTAGGTACTTCCTAAACTCAGCACTTTGAATTTGGGAAAGTTCAAAGTGCTAATAAAGTAGGGGGAAAGGTGAGACAGAGATTAGGGAAGGAGAGAATCAGAGTAAAGAAAGAAATTAAGAATGGCATCTAGAATAGGACGAGTTTCTGAAAGTTAAGTTTCCACCATAACTAGGGCTTCCTTGATGTTTTGAAACCAAACGTGGTGCCTGCATTTGCCGCTCTTCCTTCCATCCCCAACAATTCTCAGTATGTATGTGAGAGAAATATGGGCCAGCACTTGCAAGGAAAATTATGACAAGCTTCTTCTGTCATATTTTTGCAAATGTCTAGGGCTCAGAAACAAAAGTTAATTTTCAATTCAAGTTTATGCTTCTTTTAGGGGAAGAGCTGTCCAGTGAATTAGATAATTTTTTAAATTTCCTAGCAGAAATAAAAATCCAAGAAGTTAAAGAAGGAAAATGAAAAAAGTTACAAATGGTAAGTTATCTGCCATGAACAATAACTGCTGGGTCTTGAGAGTAGGAGAGGGAGGTGTACGGCTTAATTAGGACGCGTCCTCCCAGAATACTGATGGTCTTCCAGCTCCTCTGCTTAGTTTGCCACAGACCATTGTCTTTCTTCGTAAGTCTAAATTAGCATCTGCAGCCACTCTCCTAGAAATATAGATTTTAGCTCAGTGCTTCATTTTGAACACCCACTGGTCTAGAACTAAATTTAAATCATGAATGGAGTATTATTTAAAGGTTGATGATCTTCACACAGCATCACTTCAGCAATGAAACTAAAACCCCCTGAAAGGAAATTCTGCTTTATAGCCAAGAGTGCCATGGTTAGGTTCCAGTTTAATAAAATTGTCTTACTTTTGTAACTTTAAATGTCTTTAGGCATTTTTTTCAACGTGCTATTGTAATGTGTACAACATTAAGCATGAAGTGATTAAACAATAAAACCTTGAGCTAATTTGTAAGTGGGGGTGGATAATAGAGTTCCATGGAAGTGCCATGGTCTTTCCCATATTGAAGGTGAAGGGGTAGAGTCTCTTTTCATCTCCAACTTCAAACAAGACCAACTCTTTTGTCCCCAAGGGAATTTTAAACCTCCATTCCAAAGGAAACACTAATTCCACTGAGAAGATTCAGGACCCAGTGTGATCACAAAACTTAACTTCTTTGTTATGCTTATGAAAGCTAGAAGGAGAGTGTTTTAGTTCATTCTCACATGGGTATAAAAAAAAAAAAACTGAGACTGGATAATTTATAAAAAAAGAGGTTGAATGGCCCAAGGTTCTGCAGGCTGTATAGGAATCATGGCTCGTGAGGCCTCAGGAAACTTACAATCATGATGTAAGGCAAAGGAGAAGTAGGCACGTCTTCACATGGCCAGAGCAGGAGAAAGAGAGATGGGGGGAAGGTGCTACACACTTTTAAACAAACAGACCTCATGAGAACTCACTCAATATCATGAGAACAGCACCAAGGGGGATGGAGTTAAACCATTAGAAACTTTCCCTGTGATCCAATCACCTCTCACCAGGCTGCACTTCCAATTTGACATGAGATTTGGGCAGAGACACAGACCCAAACCGTAACACAGGAGTTATGTGGTTGGGAAAGGGCAGGTAATCTTATTATTAGACAATCACAAATCTGCAGAGCCCAGAGATTTTTTCTTTCCACTTGAAAACACAGACAACTCAAGTCCCATTAATGCACAAGTCAAAGGTAACGATGCTGAAACAAGCAGCAAGCATCTCAGCTCAGGGTAGAACGTGAGCTAAGAACAATGAGGCAGACAAACAGAGTGTGACCTGGCAAGTGTATGCCAACCTTCCACATGGTCCTGAGATGCGAGGTAACTTAAATGTCCACTTGAACAATTCCAGCATTTTCTATATTGGGTATTAACAAGATCAGCTTTTCCTTTAATATCTGCTAGTATCTAATATTCTAAAAGTACAGAATTCATCACTGGACAACAGGAATACATTCTGAAAAATGCATCATTGGGCAATTTTGTAATTGTGCAAACATCATAAAACATACTTTTAGGAACCTAGATGGTTTAGCCTACTACATACACAGGCTATATGGAATAGCCTATTACTCCCAGGCTACAAACCTCTGCAGCATGTTACTGTACTGAGTACTGTAGAAAATTGTAACACAATGGTAAGTATTTGTGCACCTAAACATAGAAAAGGTACATTAAAATTATAGTATAAAAGGTAAAAGATAGTACACCTATATAAGATATTAACCATGAATGGAGCTTGCAAGACTGAAAATTGATCTGGGTGAGTCAATGAGTAAGTGGTGAGTGAATACAAAGGTCTAGGACATTAATTCTGTGCCCTTCAGTAGACTTCATAAACACGGTACACTTAGGGTACACTAAATTTATTTCAAAATTTCTTCAATAATAATCTTAGCTTATTGTAACTTGTTTACTGCATAAATATTTAAATTTTTCCAACTTTTTTTCTTTTTTCAGATGGAGTTTCACTCTGTCACCCAGGCTGGAGTGCAGTGGCACAGTCTCAGCTCACTGCAACCTCTGCCTCTGGGTTCAAGTGATTCTCCTGCCTCAGCCTCCCGACTAGCTGGGACTACAGGCACATGCCACTACGCCTGGCTAATTTTTATACTTTTAGTAGAGACAGAATTTCAGTATGTTGGCCAGGCTGGTCTTAAACTCCTGACCTCATGACCTCCCCACCTCAGCCTCTGAAAGTGCTGGGATTACAGGTGTGAGCTACTGCACCTGATCCCCAACTTTTTGACTCTTTATTAATAATACAGCTTAAAACACATTGTATATCTATACAGAAATATATATGTATTTTTAAATAATATATATACTTTTTACTGCATTTTAGGTTTGGGGGTACATGTGAAGAACATGCAAGTTTGTTGCATAGGTACACACATGGCAGTGTGATTTGCTGCCTTCCTCCCCATCACCTATATCTGGCATTTCTCCCCATGCTATCCCTCCCCAACTCCCCATCCCCCGCTGTCCCTCCCCTTTCTCCCCCTGACAGACCCCAGTGTGAGATGCTCCCCTCCCTGTGTCCATGTGTTCTCATTGTTCAACACCCGCCTATGAGTGAGAATATGCGGTGTTTGATTTTCTGTTCTTGTGTCAGTTTGCTGAGAATGATGGTTTCCAGGTTCATCCATGTCCCTACAAAGGATGCGAACTCATCGTTTTTTTTATATATCCTTGGAATTTTTTTTTTTTACTTTCTGAAATGTTTGTGTTAAAAACTAGAGCATAAACACCCATATTAGCCTAGGCCTACAGATTAATCAATATCTCTGTTTTCTATCTCCACATCTTGTCCCACTGGAAAGTCTTCACAAGCAGTAAACACACATAGAGCTGTCACCTTCTATGACAACAGTGTCTTCTGTGTAATGCCTCCTGAAGGACCTGCTGAAGCTCTTCTTGAGGAGGTGTCACTCTTTTCAGAAACTTATTCACAATGGTTTGCTTGATTTGTTTCTTGTTTTCATTATAGATTTGCTCGGAAGCAGATAATGCACCATGAGCTTCCTTTCTATAAATGAAAATCTTTGTGTTAGGATCCATGTTTTCAAACTTTTTAAGGAGTTTTAAGCTCTGCAAAAGTTTCTGCTAAACCCTTTGCTGTGAATTTTCTTGGTGGTTCTTCTTTTTCTTCTCCTTCAGTTTTCTTTTCTCTTGCCTCTCCTTCAGCTCTGCATTTCTGTTCCAGTTCCAATTCCTCTTTAGTCAGTTCTTCAAGAACCACCTGTAGGAGCTCCTTGATATCACCCTCATCCACATCCAGGTTAAACTTGTTTGCCATCTCAACCACAGACTTGTTAATTTTTGCAACCTCATCCTTTAACAAATTCTTTGAAATCATAGGCAAACCTCTTGAGTGTTTTCTTCCAGATGCCATGCAACTTTTTGGTAACATCACCTGAAGCCCAAGCAAGGTTCCTGACGCAGTCATATATGTTGTAACCCTTCCATCATTATTTCCTCCGTGTCTAGTTGCAGTAGTAGCCTGGGCAAATGTCTTCTTTAAGTAGTAGACCTTAAAAGCTGTTATAACTCCTCGACTCTTTGGTCGAATCAAAAAAAAAAAAGTAATGTTTAGAGGGGAAAAGACCACTATGATATTAGAATAAAGATCATCAATAAAAGGAAGATGTGTGGGAGCATTATCAACAATAAGCAAAATCTTGAAAGGTGTATTTTCCAAACCGTACCTCTCTATTTCACTGCCATGGCAATTCAGGAGGGCATCTTGGAAGGGAAGATGAGTCACCCATGAGTTCTTACTGCTATTATAGCACACTGGCAGTGTATGCTTACTGATATTCTTGAAGGCCCTGAGTTCCCACTGTGACAAATCATGAAGAGTTTCTATTTGTAACCTGTTACTCTGCCCCAGAAAGATTGTTATCCTGTCCTTAAAAACCTTTAAACCTAGTATTGACTTGGCCTCTTCATAGGTTTAATTGATTCACAGTTCCACATGGCTTGGGAGGCCTCAAGAGACCTACAATCATGGCAGAAGGCAAAAGAGAAGCAAGGCATTTCTTACATGGCTGCAGGAAAGAGAGAGAGAGAGAGACAGAGAGAGAGGTTTTGCCAAACAAAACCATGAGCTGTTGTGAGAACTCCTTCTCTATCACGAGAACAGCATGGGGGAAACACATGTAGAGCACACACATTTATTCATAATTACCAAAACTTGGAAGCAACTAAGATGTCCTTTAGTAGGTGAGTGGATAGACTGTGGTACATCTAGACATTGAAATATTATTCAGCACCAAAGAGAAATGAGCTATCAGTCTGTGAACAGACATGAGGGAAACTTAAAATGTGTGTTATGAGGTAAAAGAAGCCAAGCTTAAAGGCTATATACTAAAGAATTTCAACTAGTATGACATTCTGAAAAAGTCAAAACTATGAAGACAGTAAAAAGATCAGTGGTTGCCAGGGGTTATGGGGAAGAAGAGATGAATAGGTGGAGGAGCACAAAGGATTTTCAAGGCAGTGAATGAATTCTGTATGACACTGTAATGGCAGACACATGTCATTATAAATGTATTTAAACCTATAATAATATGCATCAGCCGTAGTGAGTCCTAGAGTAAACAGTGAGCCTTGGCTGACAATGATGGTTCAATGTAGGTTCATTGATTGTAACAAATGTTCAATTGTGGGGCAGGAGGTGGATGATGGGGGAGGCTGTGCATAAGTGAGGACAAGCAGTACATGGGAGCTCTCGGTATCTTCCGTTTCATTTTGATGTGAACCTCAAAGTGGTGTAAAAAATTAAATCTATTAAAAAAATAATGTGGCCATAGGTAGGTTGTCTGGCAAGTGATGTCGCCCAACATGAGTGGTCACACAGGGAAAGTGAGGCAGGAAAGAAGGAAGAGCCAGTGTGAGGATACTTTATTAAGGTCTGTACTCTAGGCAACGAGGGACTTCTGAGAAAACAAAGAAACCCTCCAAAAATTGCCCATCTTAAAGGTGGGAGTTTGAAACATTTATCTTCTGACTTTCCTCTTGTGAGTTGCTCTTGTTTAAGTGGGCAAAAATGCGACTATGACATTATAAAAGGCCTTGAGTCACGCAGGAAAAGACAAGAGAAGCAGACACTTGAGGTGAGATTTTTGGAAGCAGGAGGTGGTTTGGAATTGTTCACAATAGCACTGCTAGAATCAAAGTGTGCAATCAAGATATAAGGATTTAGGAAGTCTAGGCCAGACATGTAAATGGGAAAATTATATAGAAGTGATACTGAAAATATGAGAATGAATGAGATTATAAAAAAGATGGAGAACACAAAATAACTCCTATTTTAAGAGGACAATAGAAGACAAGTCAGTGAAGAAGACTAAGGATTGTTTATCTGCAAAATAAGAAAGGAATCAGGAGAGCATAATGTCATGGAAAACAAAAGAAGACAAAATTCTCAAAAGAGAGAGTGGCCTACATCTTCAAATACAACAGAGAAATCAAAGAAAACGGGTATAAAGAAACATTCACTGTATTGATCATAATGTATTGCTTGTACAATAAGTAGATGATTGTTGACATCTGTCTTTGTAAATTTCAGTAAGGTAGTAAGAATAGAAGCTCTACTACAGTGGGTTAATACATCAGATGAGAAGGAGTAGAAACACTGAAGATGGCAACGCTTTCAAGGTGATTCCAGAAGCAGAGTAGAGATACAATATTCAGGATTAAAAGGAAAAGGAAATATTATTTCTTAGGTAGTTATTTAGGTTCCAAAGCTGTGAATTATTCACCTTAAAGTTTTTTTTTTTTTCTTAAACTAGTTCAGTTGCCTCATTCTTCAATGAGGAGTTAGTTCTTTAGCCTGTTAATAGGACTCTCAGCTACTTTAGGAAATGCCTTCTTTTATTTATCCCACCACTTCCTCTTACAAAAGGACAGGCTTAGGTTACGATTTGGTTGTGTTCTACTCTAACCACCAGAATTTGATTAAGGGCTGGGGTTGTCTACAGCCTGAAAACAGGAGGAAAAAGTGATTAAAATAAACACAAAGCTTGTTTACATTTTCACAGGAAACTTCCCACGACTTATTAAAATGGAAACAAAGAGATCAGATTCAAGAAAAGGATGCAAATGTTGAAATTTTTTTAATCCATGGAGGCCAATTTTCTTTACAGTAAAAAGTCCTAGAAAAGAAAATTAGCCAAATGCACTACTGTTTTGCTGGCTGCCAGCTTTTCGGCATCCGGACACATTGTCGCACTAATTTTCTTCTTCATTATAGGCAGGCAGGAGCTTGAAATTCCCTGCTGAAGCAGAAGGAAACCGTGCAGATGCATATCGTAGGCAATTGCAATGTGACTCACACACGGAGGTTGGGAATCTTGGGAGTTGAAATGAGGACAAAATGGGAGGGATTTTAGCTTTCCTAAGCTGGTTTTCGAGAGGCATTCTCAGGCAAACTCACTCTACAATCCCGTTTTTAATGTAAGCTTACTACTTAGCTACACAGTGCATCAGGGAGAAAGATGATGAGGACTATAGAGAAAGCTAGTACTTGTTTCTTATTTTTTTTAACCTCAACTTTGTGCTTTACCGTGCTCTGTTTATTCTGAAGCTTCCCCAACTTTATGTTTGAGTTTATAAGAAAACTTTATAGCTAAGATTGGTAATGGTGATAATAATATTACTTAAAATTTATAAAGCAATTATTACTGGGAAGCAAAAAGAACTATGTGGATCTTAAACCTTGGAGAACTTATTAGGAGATATTAAGATTAAGATTCATATCCAGTTATAACAAGGGATGGGTAGGCAGCTTTCTCTCTGCCTCCTTTTTTTCCTCCCCTCTTCACATTTCTCTCCTTTCTTTCTTTCTTTTTCATCATTTCTCTTTCTTCATAGGGCTTCTATTTCTGCTCTGATAGCCTGTGTTTCTCACAGTGCTATAATGAGATTAAATAACACATAATGAATTACTTTAGATTTCATAGAACCCTATGGAATTATTTTGTGATTATAATGATCACTTCGGTGCTATTTTGGGATGACGATCAAAGATGATATTATGGATGAAAACATAGCAATTGACTCATGAATATTTCTTTCTTTCTATACAACACATGAAACTGAAGCACAAATAGTAATAGACTTTTGATACTGTTTTTATGAATTGATTGACAGCAGTAGTAATACTTTTGTCTTCATTCTACCTGTATCAGGGTTTCTCTAAACACACACACACACACACACACATACACACACACACACACACACACACACATACACACACACACGCATACACACACACGCATAAACACACACACACAATAATGTATTGAGAAATATCAAAGATTTTTTTGATGATTAGTCATATATTACATTGGGCTTCTCAAATTGTATATTGATTTGCTGATGCCAGAGATATTTGTAGAGTATGGCTATAACTCTTCTGGGTCTCATTCTTTATAGCAGTGTGAAATGAACTAATGCAAATACCAAGGATAATTGCTGGATCATATATATGGTAAGAGAGTGTATGTAGTTTTTTTTTTAATAAAATTGAGACAGGGTCTCACCATGTTGCCCAGTCTGGTCTCAAAGTCCTGGGTTCAAGCAATCCTCCCATCTTGGCCTCCCAAAATGCTGGGATTACATGCATGAGCCACACTGCCTGGCCTATTTACTTTTATAAGAAACTGCCAAACTCTCTTCCAAAGTGCCTGTATCATTTTGCGTTCCCACCAGCAACAAATGAGCATTCTTTTTGCTCCACATCCTCACAAGCATTTATTGTTGTCAGTGTTTTTGATTTTTGGATTCTCATTGATATGTAGTGGCATCTCATTGTTGTTTTAATTTGCATTTCCTGAGCGAGGTGGAATATCTTTTTATGGTTTATTTGCCATGTATATGTCTTATTTGGTGAAGTGTCTGTTAAGGTTTTGGGCCCATTTTTTTAATGGTACCCAAGTTCTTATTTCAGGCATTGCTTTAAAAGAAACTGAAAGATAATTGGTACCAGCAATGATCCTGCAAAACAGAAGAATGCGATCTATAACTAGATTGTTTGCATTCAGATGATACCAATAATCGAATGACTGTTGGTAAACAGGATGGTGGTAAGACCTAACATGTGGTACCATTCAATTATTAAGACCAGCCTGGCCAACATGGTGAAAACCTGTCTCTACTAAAAATGCAAGAATTAGCCAGGCATGGTGGCACACCCCTGTAATCCCAGCTACTCGGGATGCTGAGGTGGGAGAATTGCTTGAACCCGGGAGGCAGAGGCTGCAGTGAGCCAAGATCACACCACTGCACTACAGCCTGGGTAGCAGAGCGAGACCCCATCTCAAACAACAATAACAAACTCTCCTCTATAGTGGGTGTGATGAAATACGGAGGAAAAGGAAAGTATTGCATTCATTGATATTGGGCAATAGTAATTGTAATGATTAAGGAATTCACCAGCTTTCATTAAATGTCTTTATGGTCTTGAAAAAATATGAGTATGAAATAAAAATAATATGCCGGGTTCAGCTGTCAACTTTGAGGCACACCCTGTGAAGATCAGAAGGCCTCCGTGGATGGGTAAAAAGAGACCTTCAACTCCTATAATCAAAGGGTAGTTCTGTGCTGAAAGTCAGGTCAAATATTTAAACCCTGTGAAGAGACTAAACGTACTGCCTTGAAAAATCTTCAAAGATAGGGAGTTGTAGAATCCTAAAACCTGATTTGGGGATATTTGTAGATTCATTTAAGAAGATTGAAACCTAAGTTTTCCTGGATCCTCCAGACTGGCATAAGCAGCCCCTGCCCCTGCCAGAGAGGAGCCCTTCTTACCCAAAGATCTTGTCCAGACCCCACCTGAAGCAGATGCCTAGCAAGATGATGTTTCTTCCTCAAGACCCACCATCACCTTTCATTATAGTTTCCAAACCAATAATTAAGGTCACATTTCAGTATATACTATGTGGGGAAATACAATCCCTGTTCCAGAAAGAAATAGCTTATTCACAGAAAATGTATTGCTGACTTATATGTTCTGGCAGAAATTAGTAAAATACGTGTGGGAGTGGATTTTGAGGGTTAAGTTGGGCAGACAGTATATAAATATGAATAAGGGAGAGGTTGTTGACATTGGAGTATTCTTTCATGACTCAGGATTTAATGTCTTGGCAGGAACACCTGGCCTAACACAGAACTGGGATCCCTCTTTGAAACTTAGTCATATTTATGGCCCATAGTAATAATGGTGGAGATGCTGGAACTGTGTTGGCAGAGTACTGGAGAAAGATTTAGAACTGGAGAAAAGCTCACCCTGTGTTCTTCAGAAGAGCCCAGAGATACTGCCTTTACTAATAAAATAAAGAATAACCTTATATAAGAGAGTAGCCAGTTATATCTTTGAAAATTTCAATGGCAGCTCTTCTCTGTAGGACAGGGTAGATGGAAGGAAATTATATCATGGGGGAACTCATTTCCTCTCTATCAGTGGTAATGCAGAATTCCAAAACATTGGCCACTAGGTTGCAACACTTAACCGTCACAGGTAAGGTGGAAATAATAACCAAAGTAGGCAGCAAATCTAGAAAGACAGTCAGGGTGCCTTAATCATGGTATTCCTAGGAGCGAGACAGATGGGCAGCTGACTACAGACAAAAATCAATGGCAGAAGGCTAGTGAGCAGAAGGCTGACCTCAGCTTCCACAGTGGAAAATCACAATTATTCATCAAGCTTTAAGATCTGATCCAATTCTCAAAAAAATAGTCAATCATTAAAGAGGATAATGCTCCCTGCAAGAAAAGATCCCTAAAGGTCCCCTTAAGGAAAGTATATTGTATATATTGCTACAGCAAATATATACAATAAACATGCTCCAAATTCATTACCTGAAGAAACTGTGACCACTTACAAGACTAAGTTATGCACTGAAGAAAGAGGGAGACTCTGACCTTTCAAGGACTGTTGGATAGAATTCTAAGCTAACACAAGTACAAGGAGACATGCTATGTCTTCATACCCCATTACCTCAATTAAAGTGGGGCTTTTGAAAGTCAGATGAATCCTCTCCAAAGACTATCTCACAATGAGTTTATAGACCCATTCTGTGGTTATTTCCCCTGTCCCTGAGTGTACAATTAGGATGAATATGCTTAGCAGCTAACAAACACTCACACGGTTCCTTGAACTGTGCAATAAGAGCAGTTATTATATGAAAGGCCAAGGATAAGGCTTTGAAATTACCCTTACCCACTTAAGATAGTAAATCAGTGGCCAGGCACGGTGGCTCATGCCTGTAATCCCAACACTTTTGGAGGCTGAGGCGAGCAGATCATGAGGTCAGGAGTTCAAGACCAGCCTGGCCAACATGGTAAAACCCCATCTCTACTAAAGATACAAAAAATTAGCCAAGCGTGGTGGTGTGTGCCTGTAATCCCAGCTACCTGGGAGGCTGAGGCAGGAGAATTTATTGAACCCAGGAGGCAGAGGTTGCAATGAGCTGAGATCAGGCCATTGCACTCCAACCTGGGTGACAGGGCAAGACTCTGCATCAAAAAATAAAAAATAAAATAAGAAAGTAAATCAGAATACCAACTCCATGAAAATCCAGGCTTAATGCTTAAGAGACAAAAGCACAGGTATTGTGGTCATCATGATGTCATTGTCTAGTTGACATCATGGCTGATTATCATGAAATTACCAAATGAGAGCCACAATTGCATGTCTGTATCAGACATGGTATGTTGACTAGAACTGATCGACATCACTTGTTGATCAGGCAGTGGCAGTTGGCAGTAGCTATGAATCTGATTAATATGTTTTTTTCAATCCTCCTCAATAACAAAGATGAAAGAAATTTACATCGATGTGGAAAGGACTGCAAAGCACATTCACTTGTCCTTGGGCTATGTGATTTCTCCTGTTCTCTGTCAAAATGTAGTAGAAAGGAAACTAGATCATCTTGACATTCTAGAGAAAATTATGCCGGTCAACTCTATTGATGAAATTATGATGAACAGGAAACTATGAGCAGCTCTGCTACAATATAATTGTCAAATTATATATTCCAATGAGTCAGAGAGAAAAGCTACAGAGATTGAGGGGCTGCCACATACTTTGCAGTTTCTAGGGAGGCAATGATCTGGCACACATTGGAACATGTTCTCATGTACTCTGAGATAAAAGACAAGCTATTGCCCCTTGCAACATTGCCACTAAGAAAAAGTTACATGTATTCGTGCAACAGATGCTCTCAGTGTTTTCACAGACCATCTTATCATTTTTCATTTCTGTGCTCATAGGTCTGACTTCTAATTGCCAGCACTGCAATTTTTTTGCTTGAAGGCTCCCTTTCTGACCACCAGACTATGGAGAAGGCCAGAAATATCCAATAATTAATGCCTCCCAAGATTAATCCTCAATCAGTGACTAATAACAATTGGTGGATACTCCCTCAGCCCTTAGGTGGGATAAGTTTTAAGTACTGCATTTCACAAAGTCTACAAGAGTTCCTAAGAAGGATTAAGCTCTAGTTGCCATCAGTGATGACTTGCTTGAACATTTTATCTTTATGAGATGCAACTCACACAGTGCTTAGAGAGGAATTTATAGTTGTAAACACATATACCTAATAAAGAAGAAAAATCTCAGATCAGTAATCTGAACTTCTACCATATGAAACTAAAAATAAAAAGCAAATTACACTCAAAACAAGGAAACAGAAGGAAATAACAATTAGAAGATAAATAAATAAATTAGAGAATAGATAAACAACACAATCAACAAAATCAAAGCTTGGTTCTTTGAAAAGATCGATAAAATTGAAAAATCTTTAGTAAGAAAAAAGGGGGGTGAATTACCAAAATAGGGAATGAAAGAGGAAACATAACTACTAACCAGAGAGAAATAAGAAGTAACCTAAGGAAATACAATGAACAAATGTATACCAGAAAATTAGATAACTTAAATAAAATCTACAACTTCTTTGAAGAATACAAGGCCAGTTGCATGCCTGCAATCTCAGTACTTTGGGAGGCAAAGGTGGAGGAGTCACTTTACCACAAGTAAAGCCAAAAATAAATTGAAAAACACTCGTATCATATAACCAAAGGCAAAAAAATGCTTCATATATCAAAAGATATTTTAAATTAATAAGAAAATGCCAAACTACCTCAAAAAGTGAAAATGGCTAAAGATAAGCAAGTTTTTTGGGTTTTTTTTTTTTTTTTTTTTTTTTTTTGAGACAGAGTCTTGCTCTGCTGCCCAGGCTGGAGTGCAGTGGCACAATCTTGGCTCACTGCAACCTCTGCATCCCAGGTTTAAGCGATTCTTCTGGCTCAGCCTTCCAGATAAACAAGTTTTAAAAGAAACACAGATTAAATTAAATAGACATTATAGAATTCATCATAACAGTGAGAAGCTAGAAACATGAAATAATAAGCAACCAATTGAAATAAAGTATGATACACATACCTATACCTTAGAATATTAAGTAGCAGTTTAAAATGAGAGTAGAAAAATTGTGTTTACCAAACATACAAGAAAAAACAACCCCATTAAAAAGTGGGCAATGGACATGAACAGGCAGTTCTCAAAAGAAGACATTCATGTGGCCAACCAACATATGAAAAAAAGCTCAGCATCACTGATCATTAGAGAAATGCGAATCAAAACTACAATGAGATACCATCTCACACCAGTCAGAATGGTGATTATTGAAAAGTCAAGGAACAACAGATGCTGGCAAGGTTGCAGAGAAATAGGAATGCTTTTATACTGTTGGTGGGAGGGTAAATTAGTTCAACCATTGTGAAAGACAGTGTGGCGATTCCTCAAAGACCTAGAGGCAGAAATGTCATTTGATCCTGCAATCTCATTACTAGGTACATACCCAAAGGAATATAAATCATCCTATCATAAAGATACATGTGTGCATATGTTCACTGCAGCACTAATCACAATAGCAAAAACACAGTATCAACCCAAATGCCCATCAATGGGAGACTGAATAAAGAAAATGTAATCCTATGCACCCATAAAAAAGGGACAAGATTATGTCCTTTGCAGGGACATGGATGGAACTGGAAGCTGTTATCCTCAGCAAACTAACACAAGAACAGAAAACAAAACACTGCATGTTCTCACTTGCAAGTGGGAGATGAATAATGAGAATACACGGATACACAGGGGGAAACAACACATAGTGGGGCCTGTTGGGGGACAAGTGGGGACAGAGAGCACCAGAAAGAACAGCTAATGAATGCTGGGCTTAATTCCTGGATAATGGGTTGATCTCTGCAGCAAACCACCATGGCACATGTTTACCTATATTACAAACTTGCACATCCTGAAAATGTAGTTAGAAACTTAAAAGTGGAAGAAAAGAAAGATTAGAGCTTGTTCAATGTGTAAAACAAATTAAAAAATAATCTGTATCTTTAAAAATGTGTTTATTGCTAGGGAATGTGCATCCCTAACAACATGGATGTTTTTATTTTTATAAAAATCATATATATTGATGGATAGAAAGGCATATGAAAATAATATTGTCTGTTTGAAATTGTATTTAAATTTTTCTTTTGACTGTATTTGATTTTTCTGCAATTAATTACTTTCGTAGTCACAAAAAGTCTTTTAGAAATTAGCTCCAGCAATAAAACTATAGATAGATTAAAAAATCCAGCAACCCCTGAGGTAAGGTGGCATTTTAAAAATTGAAAATATTTATTAGGCCAGAAAAGCAAAACTGTACTATAATTATGAATATTGTAATTATAAAATAAATGAACGCTTCAATTATGTAATAGTAGTGATTTATCATTAAGGTTTTAGGTCAATAATACATTTAATATCTAATGAACTTTGGAAATGCAATATCATAAAATTAAAACACTATTAAGTTATTATTAACATTGCGGCCAGGCGCGGTGGCTCACGCCTGTAATCCCAGCACTTTGGGAGGCCGAGGCAGGCGGATCACGAGGTCAACAGATCGAGACCATCCTGGTCAACATGGTGAAACCCCGTCTCTACTAAAAATACAAAAAAATTAGCTGGGCATGGTGGCGCACGCCTGTAGTCCCAGCTACTTGGGAGGCTGAGGCAGGAGAATTGCTTGAACTCGGGCGGCGGAGGTTGCAGTGAGCCGAGGTCGTGCCACTGCACTCCAGCCTGGCGCCTGGTGACGGAGTGAGACTCTGTCTCAAAAAAAAAAAAAAAAAACATTGCATATAAGGATAAAGATGGCAAATTCCTTACTCTTACCACATCATCATATGATTATCATTTGTTATCTATCAACTTTCAGTTTGGAAGTCAGTCCACTTATCAATGTCATATTCTACTTTGTTTACAATGTTCGGTCTGGCAATTTTCAACTATGTTGTGAAACTCAAGAAAAATCAAGTTGGGTCTAAGAAGTTGACTGAGTTCTGCTCTAAAAAATATTCTTACAAAAGAACTTGTCAAAACATTTTCGTCTTTAAAAAATTTCAAATGCAACTATTAATGTTTCACTTTTGCTCTACTCAATTCTGTCTAAAAAAGTTAATTAAAATTATTAAGGAAATAAAGTGTAAAATGATTATAGAAAATATTTGCAATAAAAAGCATAATTATTAACACTGGCAATTGCCACAAAGAAGGAGTATACATGCTCATAAAAATTATAGGAATCTATTGGTGGTTCCCATAACTACCACTGATGCTGTGTTAAGTCCCACATCAAAAATGAAGAAATAGTTCCATGAGCTGTCAATAGTTGTCTGAAGGCAATGTATTATTGTACCAGAATCCCCCTGATGTTCTTCCACATGTTCACAATTTTTTACCATTGGTCATCCGTCAGATTCTGCAACTGTTGTGGGAAAATCCAACTAACAAAAGCCAAAGCTGGAAATTGACACTAACAGTAGTCTACTGATGTTTCCTCTGCAAATTTCACATATTCTGATAATAAAATTTTGCACAAGAGGTTGAATTCAAAAGACCAACTGTACATTTATCTAAAATCTTATAATTACAGTAATTTCATGAAAAAAGTTGTCCAGTAACATAAACTGCTTCTGCATCAGTTCTACAAACAAGACAAGAACCAAAAACATACAAACGGTTTGGTCTTCTATCCAGATGAACTAGAACTTTCTCCATATTACTTCCTATTGAGAAGTAAGCTTGTGATTTCAAGTTGGTCTTTTGTAGGATCAGTGCTGAGTCAAGAACTTTGAGAGACTGATGAACATTAGCGTGGTTACTAATGCTATGAGACAAAAAAGTACTAGCTGTTCCTTCTTGGTGAAAGAGTTATGGTACATCTGTGGAACATCCCAGTGCCAGAGGAATTCATCGTCAGAACAATAAATGGAGGATCTGGGTTGGATGGGTAAAAGTGAACTTCCCACATTTTAGCTTCGTAAGCCTTCAGCGGAAATACGTGCATAGTACCTTGTCTAACATTCCAAATAATCAACATTCCATCCTGGCCACGAGTAGCTACAACATGCTGTTTGATGAGATTTCTAGCAACACAGTGGAGGGGGATTCGGTCACCGGTTAGTGACAGTATCTGAAAAGGTTCATTTCCTTGTTGTGTGAAATCCCATATTTTTAACTGTCCAATCAAATTTACAGTAAGCATCTCAGGAGTTTGAAGAAAGATTACACTATGGAGTATACTATCATCTGCATTGTTTACAGTTCTTACAGCTTCCTTGTGATAAACTTTGAAGAGACTTATTCAACCATCGTCTCCAATATTAATGATTTCTGGGTTGTTGCACATAACACCTGTACATGGTGCACTGCTACATGAATGACTTTCCCGGCCTGTGTGGTAATAAGCTGTAGTTCACAGCTAGTTAACTAAAAGAGTCTGGTTATTTGGATGGTGAAGGGAACTGATACACATTCTGTTGATGAAGCAGCTACAATTCTTTCCTGGTTAAAAAACTGTCAATCCATTACATCACCATAGTGTCTAATGTCACACAATAATTAACTGTCTCCTTCAAACCCTCTATCAAAGTCCAAATTTCCAAAATCTCCAATAGATCACAATGAAACATAATTTTCCCCATTGTCCCAAGAGCCCGTAGTAAACATCTCTGCAATCTTCAAGCTCCCCAGAGGCACTGGTCACCAGCAGATTTTGCAGATTTTCTGAAACACAAGTGGCATAAATTTCCTCCAACTGAAAGCAGCCGTAGCAGGTACAGCAAGAAGCAAGCACTGCTTCCAACTTCTCTTCTGCAGCTTCCTCACCAATCTCAGTCTTTGTAGAATTGAAGAGAGTTAGGACCTCGCTCTGGATTTGGCTTTGGCTTAAGGGAATGTTGTGGCTGGTTTGATCTTCTATCCAGACAAACTAGAACTTTCTCCATATCAGCATTAAGGCTGTATTGTTTTTTTTATATTCCATGTGTTCACTAAAGCAGCACTCTTAATTTCCTTCAAAAACTTTTCCTTTTCATTCACATCTTGGCTAACTCTTTGGCACAGAGGCCTAGCTTTCAGCCTATCGTGGCTTTTGACCTTCCTCCCTCACCAAATTTAATTATTTCTAGCTTTTAATTTAAAAGAGACATGTGCAACTCTTCCTTTCACTGGAACACTTAGAGGGCATTGTAGGGCTATTTCAATATTGTTGGGAGGCCTAAGGAGAGTGAGAGAGATGGGAGAATGGGTGGTTAGTGGAGCAATCAGGACATACACAATGTTGATTAAGTTTGCCCTCTTTTATGGGTATGGTTCATATAGCCCCCCAAAAATTACAATAGCATCATCAAAGATCATTTATCACAGATTACTATAACAGATATAATCATAATGAAAAAATTTGAAATATTGTGAGAATTACCAAAATGTGACACAGAGACACAAAGGAAGCATACTGCTGTTGGAAAAATGGCACTGATAGAATTGCTTGTTGCAGGGCCACACAACTTTAGCTTGTGAAAAATGAAAATGAAAGCTCTGTATGCCTGTGTGTGTGTGTGTGTGTGTGTGTGTCCTACTGGTTTTCTTTCTCTGGAAGACACTAATATAACAACCTAAACGATAGGAGAGAATATTTATAAATTATTAATAAGTGACTTTTATTTAGAATATATTTTTAAAGGCTTACAACTCGGTGATAAAAAGACACCCTAATTTTCTAAATGAGCAAAGGGTTAAATATACATTTCTCCATAGAACATATATGAATGGCCAATAAGGACATGAAAAGTATATTATTATTAGTCATTAGGAAAATGCAAAACAAAACCACAATAATATAGCACTTTACATTAACTAGATGACTAAATTCATGAAGACACCAATAACAAATGTTGGCAAGAATGTGAAAAAATGGTAACATTCATATATGCTGATGTGAATGTACAATGATGCAACCATTTTGGCAATCAGTTTGGCAGTTGACTGTTTACTGTTAAATATAGAGGTATATGACCCAGCCATTCCATTCCTTGGTATGTACCTATGAGAAGTGAAAACATGTCCACGTAAAAATTTGTACATAAATGTTTACAGTAGCTTTATTTGTATTAGCCAAAAAGTGGAAACAACCAAAATATCCATCAACTAATGAATCGATAAATCATATATGGTATATCCATACAATAGAACATTACTTGAAAATTAAAAGGTAGAAGCAGTTACTGTCTGCTGCTAAGTTTTCCACTATAGATACAAGAAAAAAGTCTCTTCACACTTTCTGTCTGTCTGAAGGTAGCAGCCTGAGATTGACTAGAAGAATACAGGGAGGAAACACAGAGAGAGAATTTTTACGACTCAGGAATAAGCTTGTAAACACTGAAGAGCCTGTTTTACTACAAAGAAAAACCTAAAACTTGGTTTACAGAAGAAGTGTTGGTAAATAGCTCCTCCTATCCTGACCTGGTTGGTTACATTAGTAAAAGCTTAAAGGCTAAAGCTAATTAAAAGCAAGCCAACGATAAAAAGAAAAGAAAAAAACATAAAAAGGAATGAAATTCCAATACATATTACAACTTGAATAAAACTTGAAAGCATTATGTGAAGTGAAAGAAGCCAGTAAAAAAAAAAAAAAAATTGCATGATTCCATTTATGTGAGATGTCCATAATAGTCATGTCTATAGAGATAGAGAGTTGATTAGTGGTTACCAAGAACTGGGTTGGTCCATGAAGAGATAAGTGTGAGGAATGGTGAATGACTGGTAATAGGTATCAAGTTTCTTTTTGGGGTGATGAAAATGTTCTAAAATCATATTATAGTGACCTCATTCCATCTTACTTGCCATCTATCTTCATAAATAGCCCTGCTATGTTTTTGCCAGTTTCCTCCCACCCCAGCTTCTACTTTGATTTTTCTATTCCTCTTTTTTCTTCTAGTTTTGCATCATAATCCAAGCCCCAAAGACAAAAATCAATTCACTGTTCCCAACCTCTCTGAATCAGAAGCATTAGCAATTATATGAACCATCATTTGCCTTGAGTCCACCAAACCAGCCCCAATTCTTGTGGCCAAATCTGTGGATACAGCTATTTGGAACTTTTATGTTCACAGCTCTATGGTTAGGGTCTATAAATTGCAGAAAGTCTAATCAACTCATGGTGTAGCTAAAAATATACCATCCAAGAATTGAGTTACATGTCCCTGTTATCGTTAAGTCTTGACTTACTGGAAACTCTGAAGGTGGGAAACCAGAGGAACAGCAGCTTTTGCAATAGTCCAGGAAGATGGTGCTCATGACAATAGCCATCCATTCATAGTTGTCCAGAAAGCATGTTGCCAGTGTGAGCTAAAATTTCTTTCCTAAATACCCAAAATGGCACATCTATCCTTCATTTGTCCTGGTACATGAGCTTACATAACCAGAGAAATGGCTGTAGTTTCCTGTTTCAGAACTTTTGCAAAAGCTTCGTAGAAAATATGAGGAACAAGGACTTATTTTCTGTCTTAGGCTGCTGTTCTATGGGATGATAGATATAATCTGTGTTTCTTCATCATTGTTCCCACTTTTGATGCCAAACAAAGTAACAGTGGTTGACACTGAATGTGGATTTTTGATGCTATCTGACTCCTCCCAAGAGGCTGACTCTACCTCGTGCTCTTTATTTGCTGGTTATTTTAACAATGACTACAGAATCTGTTCTAACTAGCTAATGAATAAGAGAGAGGAAGGAACCAGGACATAAATTTGCAAAAACTGAAAAAGAGGAAGTGCACGAGGAAATTGATGGAAGCCACCAATGCCAGGGAATAAATCCTATGCCACCTCACCATCAGTGTGCCAGCAGAGTATTGATTTCTAGATGCACAATGGGGAAATCAGTGCTGGCTCCGGTATGGTTATGTAGTAACAAGTCAAGGAGTATCTGGAAAGACCTGAATGATTAAGAGAGCTTTTGGAACTTTCTCTGGGAATTTTAAAAATAAAAGCAGTATAATTCTTCATTGAAGTACAAGTAGTTGAAATATCTGCATTTGGAAAAACCATAAATATATTTTGTTTTTAAAAAAGTCTCACTTGATCCAGAAAAATGTAGTAAGTCAAATGCTAGGACTGAGATATAATTCCTTAGAAATCAGCTAAGAGTGAGGAGAACAAGCTTTGTACTTTTAACTGGACCTGAAACGGACACAGCACCTGCAGTCCCCCAAAGTGTACATACTTTATAGAGAACAATATATTACATATATTTCATAAATGCATAGAAAGTCTTAGAAACAATTAAATTAAAAACAGACTGGGTTCCAAAATGCCTTGGTAAATCAGTCAATCAAAATCAGAAAACTATTTTTCCCACTAAATTCATAGTTCAGGTTTCCAGGTGAATCCTAGATATTCTACTTAAACTATACGCAGCTGAAAATCTGGACTTCCCTAATGTTGAGTGTTCAGTCCCAAGTCCCAAGTTCTTTGGGTTCTAAGCCACTGTGACCTCTGAGGGTGGGGACCAGAAAAAAAGCAGCTTTCACAGTAGCCCAGGAATGTGGTTCCTATGGCAGCCTACATAGATAGATAGATAAATGCATGTACAGCAAAGTATACATGCTATCCAAATCCCAACATGACATGTTGAATCTAAAGTTTTTCTATTTTATTTTTTAAAAATGAACATAATGCAATTTTAAATAAAATCGTTGCACATTCAGAGTTTCCTTTTTCCATTTCAATCCTTATTTTCCTTTATAAAACTAAATTGCAGATTTTTTTTTTGT